>JAMPIV010011848.1:552500-589426 GCA_024509875.1 Oreohelix idahoensis
CCAACAGGATAACGCACGTGCGCACACCGCATGCATTACGCAGCAATATCTACAGCAGCAGACATGTCCCCTATAGAATATCTGTGGGACGAGCTTGGACGCAGAGTCTACCGGCAAGGTTCTCCAGCTAATCTGCAACAGCTCGAAGCTGCTCTTACACGTGAATGGGACTTGATTCCCCGAAATTTCCTTCAGAGACTTATGCGTTTCATGCGGAGCCGCTGCCAAGCTTGTTTGCAAGCACACGGTGCACATACCAGATACTGAGGATACTGTGAATGAATTTTTTTATTGGTTGAATTTTTGGTTTTCTCCCTTGCCTGCACAGAATGCAACGAATTTGATAACAATCAAATGTACAAATTAATGACCAGCATGGATTCATAGGAAAATGAAAAAAGATTCCAAATATGTAAACTTGTAAACACTTATATTTACATTTCACACTCTGTTCCTGGATTATACAGGTGGTGCGTTTTTAATGTGCTTCAGTATATATATATATATATTTATTTATTTATTTATTTATATATATATATATATAATATATATAATATATATATATATATATATATATATATATATATATAATATATATATATATATATATATATTATATATATATATATATATATATATATATATATATATTTATTTATTTATTTATTTATATATATATATAATTTTGGAGTACCTACATTGTACACTTTCATGATACGTAAGTCTGACACATTGGCCTTCAAAAAACAACTGATCTAAGAACATTTGGCATTCAAAAACATACAGCGTTTTTAAAATCATGTATACACACTTCCAATGCCTATAACTGACTCATATGTTCAGATGACATTACATTATTTTGCAAGAATAGAGCACAATAATTGCAAGCAACAAATGAGAGAATGCATTTAGATTATCAATTGCAACATTTTTCTACAGAACCTTGTCTTCATCTTAATACGCGCAAGATGAAAGACCTGAGGCATTTCACTTTCCAATTAGTAAACAATGTCACGGGTTACCTCCCCTTAGCTCTGCAGTAGTGGTCCAACAGTGGCCCAAACTCAAGAGTAACTGATGTGGGCCTTCAAAGGTGTCTCCTTTGCACAAGATTACTCTTGGCAGAGTTGTAGGTAGAAGGCCAATGATCTTCGACCTCAAGGGTGTTTCACAAGATATTCAGAAAGCGAGAACAATGCTGCATTGGCTGAGCACGTTAACTCTAGTATCTGCCGTCAACTTTTGTGAAGGATTAGGTAATATAGTTTTAGCTCGTACAAGCCTCAGCTGAGTTAATTCAGCGAATTTCCTCTTATCATTATTTAGTAGCTCTGATTGAGTGTATTTAAGAAATTGCCAGAGACATACGGATACAACCCGTTGAAAATGATTAAATCAACTTAAATTTACATAGATATAAAAAACCAAATTTAATAATCACTTAAGTTTTAACAGTTATTAAAAATTTGAATATTCTTTAACAAAAATTGGTCATCGTCATATGACGTTAATGGGGAATCATATAAGGGGAAGTTTCACTTGGCAGCTTTTATATGTACACTTAGCTGCCAGGGTTTCTGCTCCCGCTTGTTTTTTGGTTCTTCGCAGATAGGTGACTGGATTGCTTACGTTCCTGGTCAAGATTAAGAGTTGCAACACCCTCAGTAGAATCAGGGAGTAACTGCAAAGCTGGTCCAGCGTCTCTAAGACCCGTCTGATGATCGTGTCTAGCGTCGACTTCAGGCCACTTATACCTTCACTTGTTCCAGAAATAGTACCCTCAACTGGTACCACCAACTAGTATGGCAAAAGAAGAGACACGAATACCTTCTGAGTATTGAGTTTCCCGACACATACTTATGTGTCCCCATCTTCCTACTCCACCATCCCATCTATCTCAGAATTTTTACCCTCTCTGAGAATTAATCTTAATCCCAGTAGGAGAAAACTATCTTTATATTTAAAATGAATAGTTTTATATTTAGTTGAAAATGTTAACAATATAGTTTGAACATGTTTACATTTACATCATTTGTTAGGCTCACAGACTTCTATGCACATATATAGGCCTCTTACACGCGTTCCCACTTTGAATTTTCAGTGTTCTAGCCTGGCTGAAGTGCCAGGTTACATTGCCTGGCATTCCCTGCATTTGTTTGTTACGATGTTAAGCAGGGCTCTAATCGGAAAGGGTGTTGTGTCTTTATTCTTAATGTCTGTCACTCGTTTCAAACATGCGTGTTTTGTGGGGTAATTCAAATTATTTCCGCATTGAAATTTCTGCGCGTTACTGCAGAGGTCATGTCTCATAAATAAGGAATGAAAACAACCGATCACTTTCTCGGCAATGTTTACAAATAACTTCTTATTACTTTCATATAAAGTAATGTCTTTGTAACAAAGTGCACAGGAAACGATTATGTCATTCTTGTCTGTCCAGAAATGTGTCGCGCAGCTGGGTAAGCTAACTACCCTTTGCTTGCGCAAGCACAATTCTTCGTTTACCCATCTAGTCAAGGAAGGCACAACAGCCTTATCAGCGATTAAAGAAAGTTGCTTGGTGATTTTAGTGCTAATCCGTAGCCTGATGTCGGGCACACCCGAAATTTTCCAACATGATTGTCGGTTAATATTATCGCATCCGTCTCCTTTTCCAGCAGGGATGAACGGGTAAACAAACAGACATGACGACTTATCCCTGAGAGGATTGTAAGATGATTTGTAAGTACAAAATATCTGCTTGATAGTAGAGAAAAAAAATGTGTTGACCACAGAAATTTAGTACCCCAAAAATGTAACTAAATACTGCCGGAGAGGAAAAGAAATCGACCCAATTATTATGTGACAAACAATCCAGAATGCCTGTTAGTTGCTAATCGATGTCAACAATGCATTGTCGCAGGTGGTACACATTCTGCACATTTATCAAACTGAATGTGAACATGACACATTATATCTCAAATAATAATTGGGTTATCAGTATTAGGTGTGTGTATACATTTTTTAAATTGAAACATCTGAATATCATGACGGCATGTTGCCTCTGTAGTCCTCGAAAAGCTTTATTACATATTATTCCATCGTGTTGATACATTTTTCATCGCACTACTACAAGAAACGCTTCTAGCTAATAAAGAACACCCCATATCAGACTTTATCATGTACAAATGAAAATGTGATAAGTGCAGAGGTATTGCAACAACGCTTCTAAGAAATGATGTCCAAGGAAAAGTTCAAAACAAAAGAATCAATGGAAATTTATATCCAAGAAATAAACGTATGGCACAATGGACTGCGGTTCACTATGTTCAATGTCCACTGCCCTCCAAATTCCAAAAGCCAAACCAACATCCACATCACAGATCTCCAAAAAAAAACCATCATAGCATAATGCTCAAATACCAGACTGTGGGTACAAAGATAGGAACTACATGGGCAATAGCATAGAGGAACTGTGTAACACCAGCAACCTGATAATACTGCAAGACTCCACATCCATACCTACACTCCTACATAGAGCCAGTGGATCCACATACAGACCTGACCTCATTATTGTCTTTGCAGACATACTAAATGAATGTACAGTGAAAGTCATTGATGACATAGGGAGTGACCATCGCCCTATTTTCTCCAAATCTCTCCAAAATAGAAACCAACGACCGATGAAAGCCCCTCAATGGAACTACAAAAGAGAAGAATGGGAAAAATTCCGACTCCTCACAGATGAAGGCTTAACAACAATCAGCGAGGACACAGACATTGACACCCTGCACAATACCATCACCCAAATCATACTTGAAGCAGCCTACAAAATGATCCCAAGGGAATGCAGAAAGAAATATAACCCTTTCTGGACAAAGACAATTGAAGATCTTGTCAAAAAAAAAAAAGGAGAGAAGCCAGAAAGAAAGCACAGGAAAACCCAACAAAAGAAAACAGAATAGAATGCAACAGGCTAACTGCAAAGATTAGACTTGAAACCACAAAATCAAAAAGGGAGAAATGGTCATACACCTGCAACAACCTCAACCTCAAAACTGAAGGAAAAAGGCCAGAAAACTTCTGAATAACCTGTCAGTGAAACACGAATAGTCTAACCCCAAACAACTGCTGACCCCTGACCGTGTCTTTAAGGATGACAGCAAAAAAAGCCAATACTTTGAACAAATTCTTCTCAGGCATCAACAGATCCTCACGCAGGAATGTACTTGACAGAGCACTTGGCAAGATTATGAAAAGTAAAGAAAAATCAAGTTCAGTAAATGTGTGACTCTTTGAAGAAAACTTCACTGTCCAGGAACTAAAGAGCTCCCTGCAAAAAATGCTGCCAAGAAAAGCTCCTGATTAATAAAACCAGGCAGATTGGTAAACTACCAAAAGTCTGGAATACAGCCAATGTCAGGCCCATTTTAAAAAGGGATAGCCTGAAGATGAACCACAAAGCTTCAGGCTAATCTCGCTGATTTCTAACATCAGCAAACTGGCAGAACGAATGCTGAACAATAGACTGTACTGGTGGCTAGAATCTTCACTCTCTCTCAATCACTTCCAAGCAGGCATCCGAAAAGGATCAAGAACCAAAGACCAACTAATCCTTCTCACCCAAAATGTGAAAGAAAGTTTCCAGCAAGGAAAAAGTTCTGTTGCTGTCTTCATAGACTTCCAACAAGCATATGACAAAGTTTGAAGGAAAGGCTTACTTTTATAGATGCAGAACATGGGCATATACGGGAAGATGTACCAATGGATCAAGAGCTACCTCAGCGACAGAACTATACAAACACAAGTAAATCAAAGACTATCATCAAAATGTACTCATGAAGGTGGACACCCTCAAGGCTCAGCCCTTAGTGGCACATTGTTCCTGATATTTATAAACGACCTACCAGACTTGCTAACTGTTCGCAAAGCCATGTTTGCTGTCGACCTTGTCATATGGACTAGTGGATCACACTTGCACCTAGCAGCAGAGAGATTTAGAAAAGCCCTCACTACCATATCAGCTTATTGCAACTTCTGGAAACTGAAGATCAATGTCAGCAAAACTGTCTACACGATTTTCACTCTCAGCAACAAACTAGCAAGGACTAAACTTAAAATCACTCTTGATGGTGCTGAAATCAGCTGTGAAGAAAATCAAATATAACATGGGGTCCAGCTAGACAGAAAACTAACTTTCAACAAATATATGAAGAACTTTGCAGATAAAGCATCCAAGAGATTAAATCTGCTCTAGCGACTTGGAAGTACCTACTGGAAAGCATCTGAGAGCACTTGTAACCACGTTAACTTGTCATTCATCATCGCAAGATACAAAGACAAAACAGTACATCCAAAAAACTTAGTACTTTTCTCTGACTCACTTATTTGCCCTACAAGCCCTTGAAAATTTGATGCCATCGGCCGAAAAAACCACTGCTAACATACTTAAAAAATCAATGGCCTTGCCTCCAATGGCATCAACACAACTTTACAGTGGTTACCAGGCCATATAGGCATCCGAGGCAATGAGAGTGCTGACAAACTAGCAAAGAAAGGAGCAAATATGCCGGAACCGAACATTCCCACCAACCAAAAAATGCATGATACACAACAACAGCAAACAGCAGTGGATGGACCGCTGGGCCACCGGCTTAACTGCAAAAGCATTATATGCAGACATGTCTCAGCCAAACCCCAGAGATAGTATCAACAACTTAAGCCACAGAGACCAGAGTACAATCTTCATGTTGAAAATAAGACATGTACCTCTCAAAAAGCATTTGCACAGAGTGACCTCAGACCATGCACCATACTGCAATCACTGTAACAGACAGAAGGAAGAACAAGTCGAACGCCACCTTCTGGAATGCTGGCACTAGCAGACCTGCGGAAGCAATTGCTACCACCAAACCCCTTCATCACCAACACCATGTATGGAGATACAATGCAATTGAAAAATACATGTACCTTTCACTACCTGGCACACGGGGAAAAAAAAGTGAAAACTCGTAACCTAGGTATCACAGTAGATATGTTAGACAAAATATTAAGTTGGTCACGCTGAGAGTGACAACCCTGAAACTAATTTAAAACTCGTTTTGGTCATGTGACCTGGACGGAAGTGCGCACGAATTCGGGCGCTAAAAGTTAGTTGAGTTTCTGGCCATCGACCAGGAGAGGTCGCTTTGTTGTTCCCTGTCAGCATTTTGCTGGGATATTGGATGCCATAGTTTTCATTGAGGGTGCATGTCATTTATTCATGTGGTCAAGATTAGTTTACATATTTCTAGAATGGTGGTGTAGTTTCTAGCAACATTTTTCGTAGACCATTTATGAGAAGTCATTTATATTTAAGTATGGCTTTATTAGAATGCAGGACTTAACCGGTGAGCGAAAGTCATTGTGTTGTTCACTCGGTATGACATACCCGCGAGTTTTTGATGATGATAGATTTGATTGTTGATTATTGCAAGTTATATTGGCATTTCTGTTGCATTGTATTGCATATGTATCTCTAGCCGTGTGTGGCTTCATTGAGTGCATGATTATTAAAGGGAACTTAACCTGTTACGAGTGTTATGGTGAATCTATGTCAGCTATTGCATACTGTGGTCGTATCCTTAGATAATGAGCCAGAGAGTATAGATTATCATGTGTTAAATCCATAGTGTGAATAGGTTCTTTCTGACACTAGGGGATCGGAAAAGTCAAAAAAGTGAAATATTTTTCAAATTAAGAAATATTTTTCTACTCTTGTTTTTAATACATCCTCCGCATTTGGTTTGATTTGGTTTCGTGTTTAAGGACCATTTTCATCGTATACTAACAACTTAATAAGTACTCCGATCTCCTCTCTTAGATCGCACAAGGAGGATCTCTGCACAGTGCACGAAGACCGTAGCACTGGCGAGGATCCTAACGTGTGTATACAGGAATTTATCTCATAATAATAATAGTAATACAGGAATCACACATTCTATAAATATTTGTGTGTGGTCGGTAGGTTTCCTAATTTTTAAACTTTGCCAGGGCAGCTGCAAAGTTTGGTCTTATCTTACAATTTCCTTATTTCTTCGTGCACTGAAACTTGTGCTGTGTTTTATGAAGCCTGGGAAAGACACCTTTTTAAGACCAGCTTTCGTGAAAGAGATGCCAAGTCTTCCTGTTCCGTGCCATCAGCTCGAGCAGTTTCAACGTCTTCCTCGCGCCTTCATGTATATCTTGACTTTCCGCTTGCATGGTCTAACGAGTACCTGTTCATTTTTTTTTCTTCTTAACCAGCGGCACTTGGGCTTTCAGCCCTTCGGCCCAATGACATGTCATTGCGAGGCTGGGGAACCTGAGGACTTTCCTTCCAACCCGGTCAGGAGCTTCGCTCCTTCCCATCCACAGAGGGTTTATCACAGGAGCCGTTCAGGTTATTCAGTCAAATTTCCGGCCGTAAACATTTCTTCAAACGCTGACGCCCGGGTTTGAACCATGAACACCTGGTCGCCAGTACAACGCCGAAGCCATTACACCAGCGCGGCTCCCAGTACCTGTTCATTAACTATACTTATTTCCTTTTTCACAGAAGTCAGGTTTCTTTCATTTCTATTCATGTACCCACCACTGAATTAAAGATGAAATATTACATCAGACGCGAATAACTTGAGCACATGTGATAAAGTACATCAATGTGAAAATACTCATTGGTTCCGAAGACAGACACTAGATCTGTGGCAAATAAAACGAAAAAGTATGAATGCAGAAGGAGAGGTAGGGGAGGGAGAGAGAGAGAGAGAGAGAGAGAGAGAGAGAGAGAGAGAGAGAGAGAGAGAGAGAGAGGGGAGAGGGAGAGAGAGAGAGAGAGAGGGAGAGGGGGGGGGAGAGAGAGAGAGAGAGAGAGAGAGAGAGAGAGAGAGAGAGAGAGAGAGAGAGAGAGAGAGAGAGAGAGAGAGAGAGAGAGAGAGAGAGAGAGAGAGAGAGGACGACGAGCTGGCAAGAGAAAATTCAGAAAGAAATCGGATAGGCTGTCACTGAAATATTTACGAATAGGATACTGGAATAGTCGAAGCGCCAACCAGCGGGCAACAGTTATACAGAAAATTATCTATGATTTTGACATCCTCATGATTCAGGAGACACATTTTAAAGTGACTAGCAATATTAATTGTTAAGGCTACAAATGTTATAGTAATCCATGTGGACCTGGCAGACAAGGGCAAGCTATGTATGTCAGACATGAACTCCCCCACACATGGCTGGATATAAGTTCCCACAATAGTGAGGATATAGAATTGCAAGGGATTGCAGTGAATATAAGCGATCAGGAATGGCGAGTCTACAATTTGTATGCTCATGTAGACCACCTTCCTGAAGAGGAAAGTTCGGATTTCCTGATAGATTTGTCCGATGAACCTAACAATAGGTGTTTAATTGCTGCTGATTTCAATGCTAGGTCTAAGGAGTGGGGTAACATCACGGACAATAGACAGGGTATGACCTTGAGTCGGGCATTACTGAACGCAAACTTAACCATCTTGAATGATGGAAGCCCGACAAGACTGGTAACTAAACCTGGGGACACTGACGGCGTCATAGATATGGCATTGATTTATAATGCTGCAGCAACCCTTGCACGTTGGAATGTACTGGGAGCACTGACGGCGTCATAGATCTGGCATTGATTTATAATGCTGCAGCAACCCTTGCACGTTGGAATGTACTGGGAGCACTGACGGCGTTATAGATCTGGCATTGATTTATAATGCTGCAGCAACCCTTGCACGTTGGAATGTACTGGGAACACTGACGGCGTCATAGATATGGCATTGATTTATAATGCTGCAGCAACCCTTGCACGTTGGAATGTACTGGGAACACTGACGGCGTCATAGATATGGCATTGATTTATAATGCTGCAGCAACCCTTGCACGTTGGAATGTACTGGGGACACTGACGGCGTCATAGATCTGGCATTGATTTATAATGTTGCAGCAACCCTTGCACGTTGAAATGTACTGGGAACACTGACGGCGTCATAGATCTGGCATTGATTTATAATGCTGCAGCAACCCTTGCACGTTGGAATGTACTGGGAGCACAGGAAAGGAGCATGAACGTCGCGTAGTCCTCATTGCCAAGGGGAAGACAACCAGACACAGAAAGCCTAAACACACTTTTAAGTACCCTGCAGGCTCACATGACTGCAATAGTCCTCTTACATATATTGCGTCAAATTGCCAGGAAAAAGACAGCTAGAACACCTTTCACCCAAACACCCTGGTGGAATGAGGATGTAGAAAAAGCATGGATAGAAATGGAAAGAGCGACGAAAGAATGGAGGAAAGCACGAAAGAGAAATACATTGAATAATGGAAGGGTTGAAGAGATGAAGAAGAAAAAACAGAAAGCCACCAATAGGTTCAAGAGCGTCGCAAGGGAAGCCAGGGAACAAGTATGGGAGGCCTTCGTGACACAGGTGGGCACGGAAAAGACCTTACATAAATTCCGGTCCTTTCATCGACGAATGAATAGAAACAATATTAGCCAACCCATACATAATATTCTGAGCTCCGCGGGAATAAGCCTGAAGACCGATGAAGAGAAAGGACCTGCATTATTCAGTCGGTATATCACTCAGACGGATAAAGGTGATAAAGCTGCCCGTCAAGAGATTAAGAATCGTGTACTGGAAAATGACATCAGAGGCGAGATATATTTTGGCCTCATATCTGACGAGGACGTTATGTATACTTTAAAAGCTAGTAGAAACACTGCTCCGGGTCCTGATGGTGTACAGTATCAACACATCAAGCAGCTTGATGACAGAAGTATTACGAATGTACTGATGGATTTCAACACCAGTATACAGAATGCTGAGGTGTCTGAAGACTGGCTACATAGCTACCTACGGCCACTTCCTAAACCTGGTAAAGACCCCACACTGCTTAGCAGCTATCGAATCATCACATTGTAGAATGTCTACGGTAAATTACTTGAGAAGATAATGGCGAGACAATTAATGAACCACCTTGAAAATGCACACATCCTCCTTGATACCCCGGGCAGTTATAGACCAATAAAAGTGTCATGTTGTAATGCTCGAACATTTGCGTACTATGTATGAGGGTTTCAAGGGTAAACAAGAAACGGTGGCTGTGGCAATTGACCTAGAGGATCCTTACAACAGTGTTGACTTTGCAACCTTGATGGACTGTGTAAAGGAATGTGGTGTAAACCCATCAAATTTTGACTCTTCGAAACGTGGACCGAGAATCCGACACTATAACTGACCAGGTTAATGTAGTTTCAGAAAGCGACTTCAGGACTACTGTAGCTGCCTCTATCTCCACTCTCAATATAGAGGTTGTCATGTGAGCTCCGCTCTGATCATTGACGATCCTGCCCCCTTACTCCAGGCGACGAGCTCCATCCTGAATTCTGACCAGGGAGAACTGACCCATCAGTGTATATATAATATGGTATCATCATCTCTGGCATGGTAATTTATCAGCTAATTAATTTGTAATTCTGCTTTCCCGTTGCACCAGATTACACTCTCCCTGCAAATGCTGATGATGACTGGTAATTTGTCCAGTTCTTTCCCGTCTTACCTCATTCTTCCCCCTTATTTTTTCTTTTTCTTTTTTGCTACTTCCCTTTCTTTAGGTCACGGGTCAGCAACCTATCGATCCTGATCTATCAGAAGATCCCAGGGGAACATTTGATAGATCTGTAGGTGACAGAGGGAGAAAAACAATTTATTGACCTAGGAAAATTCTGGAATAACTCTCTACCGCTGGCACTTAAAAGTACGGTATCTCCAGGTTCAAAACTACCTTAACCACATTCTTGGTGAAAATTCACAAGCTAACTTACTCTTTCACGTTATTTGCGAACTGCAGAAAGTGAGCTTTTCTTTGAAGTGAAGTTTAACTTTGATTACATATTTATCTGTAATTTTCCACTCCAGGCAGATCGTGCAGCAGAGATAAAAGTTACATATAGATTGAAAATTAGTCAAAATTTTAGATACTCTGAAACCTGAAGACAGATATGATTTTTATTAAGGTAGATTCCTGGCTTTTGGACTCCATACCTTTGCTTTGGAACAATACATTTAAAATGTATTTGGTAACTTTTGACAGGGATCGCTTCAGTACAGTCATCAATGTATGGGGAAACTGTATAGGTGCTGCAATACTCGACCATTATTTTCGGGATTCTTTCCCAGAGGTAGGTGATTGTGTCGTGGTTCTCGTAGGCTTCAGCGTTACAAAAAACTATCGTCATCATTGTGAACTTTAGAATAAATAACATGAAATGTTTTGTAAATTGAAGTGTGTGGTTAATATAACCTAGTCTAAAATAACACCAATATTAAGAAAAGCTGGTAACAAGATAGTGAAAATAAGGGAGAAAAAATTACTGATAATACAGTAAGGAAAAACCAGCTAATTTACGATAGTTGTTTGGATGGATATGTCCAGTGGAATATTATCAATATAAGGTCTCCAGAATTCGGTTAGTGTCGTACAGATAGGTTGTGAGTTATTTTTCGCCCGTCTGAGTAGAGTGGATGGTGATAAATACGTGAGGAAAAAAAGGTGGGAGAAATAGATTTCACGGAGTGATAGCTTAAGGAAAATATATGTCTCTGGAATGAGTAAGTTTCTCTATTCCAGCCTATCTATACGACTTTAAGTTAGTACAAGACAACCTTGCCCTCCTCATACATATAAATATGAGTTTAACTACACACACACACAGATATTTGACAACAAGACACACACACGTGTGTTACTTGGGTATGGGTCTGACCAACACACAAAGTTAAGTTCCTTTTGTTGTTTATTATCCTTTAAACTTGACAACACCAAATATCTAAAGAAAGATCAAATAAAATCAGATTTACATACATATGAAAATAGCAGAATAAATGTGCCCCTTCTGGAGAAAAAGAACCCAAAAGGTTAATAACCCAAAGGTCGAAGGTTTGCGCTATGTTACAGAGTAGACAGTAAGGTAACCAGGTTCCTACTATAAGCTACACAGTAAAGTTAACAAGTTTAAGCAAAATCCAATGTTGGTAAAGTCCCTGTAACCAAGAATAATATTCACTCTCTCTTGCATACAGTGGCCACTCAATCACTCTTACCTACTCTTGGTGATATCTCTTGGAAATACAATTATCCAGAATATAAAAAAGGTCAGGTTTATTTTCCAAATTGGCTTCAGTCCATCCTCTAACAATAATACTAGTGAGGTGAACGCCGAATCTGGTGTGGGGTTTTCCTGGATGAACAATATGTCACCGCCAATAGTTGATGTAGAAACGTGATCTTGGGGTTCATAGTTAAAAGAGGAAAATACTTCCAGTATTGGGAAACATCTGGTTGCTAAAAATGTTACAATTGATAAATGATGATAATCCTATCGGCTGGCTCTATGGTAGAGTGCCGATTCTGAAACAGCGTAAAATTATAGATGCTACGCTTGAATACGACTATCAGAAGTCGGGAATAAATGTTATTTTTTTCCACACCCCAGTGGGCTGATAAATTGAATAAATATTGCTGGGTTTTGTAAGTCCAGTTAAATTTTACACGTTAAAATGTTTCTCATGTATCGTTGGCAAAACTTGCTCACCAATGAAATTGGTGACGCACAAGCCAAGAAACGACAACATAAACCAATCAGTAAAAAGAAAAAAGACCAAAAGACAGCTGGACGCTCTTGATCAGGTCTGCAGAAATATATAAAAAAAACATTTATGAAAAAATGCTACTATTCGATATAGCTACATAAATGGACACAGATGGGGACAAGACGACCTCTTATCCACTCCGTCTTGTCCTGATTAAATTTAAAAGGCACACGGTGTCTTTAGCCTACCCTATCGTTCGTAGTTAAGTAGCTATTAATTTGGTCGGCGTCTGATAGTTTAGTCGTATGATATTGAATAATAGGCACTTATAATAAATACGCACAATGAAATAAAACGTGAATTCTTTTCTGTCACTCTCAGTCGTTTCTATCATTTACCCCAGTCAGCTAAAACCGTCTCTTCTTGTGTGAGAAAGCGTGTGGTTAAAATTAACATTATAACTGAACATCTGGTATGAAATAGCTACGCGTTATTTTATTTCACTAGTGTTTTAACAGCTAGAAAATCTAAGTGAATTATAATGGTAAACGCTTTACACTTTTAAACACGAAAGCACTAATTTCTATTACCAGAAAATCAGAATGAAAATCCCCACGAATGCTATTAACACATTTTCCACAATGGTTCTAGAACTACAGGCTTAGACTATCCAACAATTCTGAGTGACAACTGCTAGCAGGTTTAAGAAAACACAGTTTATATATCATTATGTTTCTCTGATCTATAGATGATGTTACTTTTCGCACTATTGTGTGAGTAACGGAGAACCAGAAACATTAGTTCCCCAGATAACAGTTCACGGTCGGCATTTTGGCGAGGTTTCAACCGTCATCAAAAGACATGTCCGTGTAACGGGGTTCTCGAAGATTTTGCCCGCTTCTGAAGATCAAAGAGCCCAGGGTTTTTTTTGACTCCTCTGAGTACGAACTTCAAAGGGTCTGGGGTTTTTCACGTGCGGTCTGTCAGGTATCGCATGATTGACAGATAAGCTCGCGTGAGAAAACAAGGTAAACAAACCTGATTCGCTACCTGTTATGACTGACAGGCCACGAAAGTTTGTAAACTTCGTTTGATTATGTTCAAAGAAAAGAGGCGTGGGTGAAAAAGTGAGTAACCACAAGCTGTAAATGCCTGATTTTTGCTAGCAAATCATAGAACGCTACGAGGTCACAAAAAGACTGTCAGATAACTGTAGGCTCTCTTTCCATTATACGTCACAGTTAGTTAAGACAAGACGGAGACATAATCGAGATAAGGTCGAGAAGAAAAGAAGGCTAGTGCTCTCCACAAGATAGTGATATCAAATAAATCAGGAAGAGTTAATTCTGTGTCCGGCGACATTAATTTATATCCCTAATATCTCAACAAAGGAAAGAGCTCCAACCTCCCAAATGAAGGAGTTTGTCCATGTGTAAATACTTAACACAGACAGCTCAAGTGATAAAACTAACCACTAAGGAGTAACGATGAACAAGGCTGTATGTTTATTTGTTAATTATATACACATATAGGGTTAGCAGAAAGTAAATAAGGATGATTACAGAAGACAAATCACACATGAAAAGTCGAAAGTTTGTTAATTAAATATGATAGTAAATTATGTAGAGAATGATAGGGTGCTGAGTGTCACGGAATTGCCTCCCCTGCTTTGCAGCAGTGGTCCAACAGTGGCCAAAACTCAAGAGTATTTAATATTGGTCTTCAAAGGTGTCTACCTTCGCACAAAATTACTCTTGGCAGAGTTGGAGATAGCAGGATAATGGTGCTTCTATATCAAGGTAGTATTTATAAGATATCTCAGAAGTCAAGATCAATTCTGCGTTGGGCAGGGCAATTGTTAACTTATATCTGATCCGCCGCCTTTTAAGAAGAATTAAGCAATTATTAATTTCAGCTCGTTAAAGCCCCAAACATGATTTACTCAGTGGAATTCTTCTTATTATGGTATAGCTCTGTTTAGAGTGTAATTAGTAAATTGACCGAGACAAACATAAAGTGCATTCAAAATGACTAAATCGACGTTAAATTAGTATATTTACAAATTATAGATTTAATAATCGTTTAGGTTTTAACAAGGTTTTAAAAAATGAATAATTATTTATCAGGAAAATTATCATCACTATTGTGATGTAATGGAAGTGTGTAACGGAGATCACTTGGCAGATTTTATGTGTTACTTAGCTGTCTGTGACAGTTCTGATCCTTCTGATGGTTTGGTTCTTGGTGGACTGGGCCGTTGATCTCGCTCGTCACTGGTCAAGGTTGTAGGGCGCAGCACGTTCCCATGAGTGTCAGGGAGTGTCTACAATGTTGGTCCCTTGTCTTTAAGCCCCGTCTGATGATGGTATCTAGCTTCGACTTTAGGCCACTTGTTCTCTTCTTGTTCCAGAGATAGTACACTCAACTGGTACCACCAACTAGTAATGTAAAAGAATAGAACCAAATACTCTCCGAGTATTGAGTGTCCCGACACATAGTTATGTGTCCTATTCTTCCTATTCCACCATCCCATCTACCTCAGATTTTACCCTCAATGAGAATTAAGCTTAATCCCTCGAGAGAAAACTTTCTTTACATTTAAATTGAATAGCTTTATATGTACTTTACATTCAAATGAAAATGTTAATAGTATTGATAAATATGTTTACATTTACATCTACACTATTTGAAATATGTTCACAATATGGATTGAATATGTTTTCAATTACATCTACACTTGTTGAAAATGTTCACAATATAGATAGAATATGTTTTCATTTACATCTACACTGGTTGGAAAGCTTGAAAATTTCATTATTTTTAAAGTGAATATGTTTACATAGACATTTACACTGGTTTGTAATTGTAGATATTATAATTAGAATGTACATCATTTCTTTCATCTTTCCCTACCTGCTCCATTTGGAACTTGGGACTACTTATGCTTTTAGTTCTCTTTAAAAAACTAGCAATAAAGCTGTCACCAGCCCTTGCAGTGGTGGTTCATGAAATCATCATTCTATATGATGAGGTTGCCAGCCTCAAATGACTTGGATATCCACTAGCAATTTTCACATATTAATATTCACATGGCAATATATACATTATTAGTTCACATGTGTTAAAGTCAGTTTTTTAAGCTAGGGGATGTAAACATTTATATTCTTGCATGTCAGGTCAGATTTAGTTGTTATCTCCCTTGACTTTCCATTTGTTCGTTTAAGATTCTCTGTTCGAGACTTCTCTCGAACATTTGTCGAGATCTTTCCAGAAAGTTCTCGTTTGAGTTTAACTCATGCCTCGCGGTTATCCGCGCATGCGTGATTGTTTGAGCGGGACCGAGAGACGGGATCCCGTGACAGTCGTGCCTGGGCGTTTATCCGAGAAGGTAATCAGCCATTTTTTTTGCTGGCTGTGTGTACGGGGAAATAGTTTTGTGTTATAGAAATGTTGGAGATTCTCCCCGATATATTTCTGAAAGCCAAGGATTGATGGCTGATATTTATGTGACTTATTTCTGATGCTGTCAGTGAAGGTAAAAGTACATTTTATATATTTTGAAGCCCGGCACTTATGCGGCTTATTTTGCTAGAGATTTACATGACTTGTTTAGTCAGAGGAGATACAGAGAACATTATATATTTTGAAGCCCGGCACTTATGCGGCTTATTTTGCTAGAGATTTACATGACTTGTTTAGTCAGAGGAGATACAGAGAACATTATATATTTTGAAGCCCACAGAGAACATTATATATTTTGAAGCCCGGCACTTATGCGGCTTATTTTGCTAGAGATTTACATGACTTGTTTAGTCAGAGGAGATACAGAGAACATTATATATTTTGAAGCCCGGCACTTATGACCTGACATGGAAGAATATAAATGTTTAAATCCCCTAGCTTAAAAAACTGACTTTAACAACATGTTAGTACAGTAGAACTCCATTTATCCGAACCCCATGGGACCGAGCATCGTTCGGATAATCAAATGTTCGGATAATTGGATTACATAATGTATCGAGTACATGTACACATATTTCTAAAAATAATTAACCATCACAAGGAAAATACACTATAAAACATATTTACTTGTACTGTAATAATAATACCCACACTGTATTAGATCACTGTATCACCAAAATCTTTTATTACACTGCAGTGCATGTACTACTTGTATTAATTATTTTTGTTAAGAAAGAGAAATGTTTTCAAAATAACATTACAAACGATTCAAAACCAGGCGCAACTTACGTATACATGTACTTGCACAGATGTAGCCCACTATTTAAAATAATGAGGAATCCTCTTTTGCACCAAACTGGATAGTCTTTTTTGGCTGCTAAGTCCCGCATTCTCTTCAACAGCAGAAGCTGTGTAGGACAGCTGTCATCTTCTTGCTCGTACCAAGCCATCGCTGTTTCTAGTGCTATAAAGGCCTCTTCAGGACTTGGTCGACGTTTTGGTTTTTTCTTCATAATCTACAAGTACATCGTGTACTTCTGAGGAGTCTTCATCATCGGTCACTACATGTATTTGGTTTTCTTCTTGCACAAAAGACAAAATTTCTTCGTCATTCAAAAACTGAAAACCAGAATCATTATCAGCTTCTAGCCACATGTGTGCATCATCTTTGTCACAGTCCGAAAATCCGGGCATTGCTTGAAACAGTTCCACAACTTCATTTATACAATCATCATTTGTGTCCACTGCAGTAGTTTCATTTCCTCCTTTTTTTCCCAAGCAATCTACTCCAAGCCTTGTTGAGATTATCTTGTGACAGTGTGGTCCAAGCATCAGCTAACATATAGCAGCAGTCTTTGAGATTAAGCTTTTTGGAAAACGCCACCACACTTTCTTCATCTTCAGCCAACAATAAACGACGCAGGACTTCCTTCTTGTACATCTTTTTAAGCTTTGCTATAACACCCTGATCCATTGGTTGAATCAGTGCTGTTACATTGGGAGGCAGAAAAATTACTTTAAAATTTGCATCAACTGCATTCAATGTATCCGTCTCTGGATGAGATGGTGCATTGACCAGCAGAAGAATTAAATTTCCAGTTTACTTTTCTTGTTACCTAACCTCTTCACATTTGGTATGAACTGATTTGTATACCAATCAAGAAATATTTCACTATTCATCCAAGCACTCTTCTGTGCTTTGTAACACAATGGGAGACATGTCACATTCTTTAAACAACGTGTTTTTTTGGCTTTGCCGAACATTAGCAGCGAAAAACGATGACTTCCACGGGCATTCTCGGCTAGCGAAATTGTTACTCTCTCTTTGCACTTTGTAAACCCAGGGGCAGCTGCTTCGCGCTGAGATGCAAGTGATTTTTTGAGGCAATGATTTCCAGTATAAGCCAGTCTCATCGGCATTATACACATCATCGAGTGAATAACCTTCTTCTTCCAAAAAAGCCAAGAAAGTTTTCTTTAAAATTTTTAGCGGCAGTTTGCATCGCTAGATAAAGATTCCCCTTGAATCTCCAATTCTCGTATGCCATGACGAGATTTAAAGTTTCTTAACCATCCCTGGCTAGCCTTAAAGTCAGGAGGACCGTCAAGTTGATTGTTGAACTGAAGTGCCTTTTCACACAACAGAGAACCAGAGATAGGTTCCCCTTTGCTTCTTCTTTGCACAAACCATATATATACAAAGCCTCTTCCAAGTTCACATCTTTCGCATTTCTCATGGTTTTACGTTTCTTCGACCCATTTTCACTATCAAATTTCGATGCAAAACTCATAATTTTATCCTTGTTACTTTTGATGTCAGAGACGGTAGCTTTCCCAACATTGAAAATCCTCGCAAGTGAAGACACAGTTTCACCTTGTCCTAGTCTCTTGATAAATTTCTGTTTTCGTTTCAATTGACAAAACATTGCGGTTCCTTTTATATGCTTTAGGCCTACTGGGAGGTGCCATATCGCACAGAGAAATACTTGTACACCAAAATTATTCTGCTGTAGTAGCAGACACAATTATTTTAAGTTGAACTGTCTGTTTAGCCAGTGTTCTACCTAGAACGCACACGTACTTTGGATTGGTAAACCAGATATTAACTGACTTTATGATCTAACTGACTTCCTGTACGTAAGCGACCGACCATTAGCCATCCCATTCTCTACAAATTGTTCGCACACATTTGAAGTTTGCCGCATCAAAAGATTCAGAATTTTAGTCTAACGTGACTGTGGCATCTGATTTTTTTTTTTTTTTTTCTGGAAAAAGTGTTCGGATAATTGGATGTTCGGATAATTGGGGTTCGGATAAATGGAGTTCTACTGTAATGACAAATATAGAATGTAAAATGTACAACTTACACCAATCTTGGCTCACAGACTGTTTGCTCAGAGAAGTAGTTTAAGGCACTAGCAGATGCCTTTTTTTACGTGTTCTTGGGGGTCGTTAATTTAACAATAGATTCCCACTATGACTCCGTGTTTTCAGTTTCCTCAGATCCTGGATTTCCTTATTAAAATGATAAAGTTTTCCTGGGCTGTGTAAGTCCGTCAAAATGGTCCAACAAAGTCCGGTCTGATAAATGGAATTCTGAATATAACATCTGGCAGTCTGGTGGTCGTCTTGGCAAGCAATTCTCACAGTGAACTAGACTTGCACAAAATGTCATTATATTGCCTGTCTTCCACCGTGTTTGTTACGATGTTAACTCTTTAAGTCCCAATCGACTTTATTAAGGCTCAGGGGTTAGACGCGCTTGGCCCAATCGACTTTAAAAAGCCTTTAGTATATGTGCCTCTGTTTGAGACTGTTTCTAATTATAACTACCCACAAAGTCATTTCCGACTGCAAGTACATTCTTTTAAATACCGCACGTGTTTAAGAGTGCACGAGTTTCTGTTTTGAGATAATTCTTTTTAGATTTTTAAAGTGATTTTTTAAAGCGCATATCCTCCATTTTACCTTCAATAACTAATCATTTTTTTAAGCACATATCCTCCATTTTACCTTGAATAACTAATCATTTTTCACTGAAAGCTTTTATACTTGTAGCACAAGAGTAAAGTGCATCCAATTACCTTCAGTTTCATATACAACAACAAAGTTATTTATGCATATGAACATTTAAAAAAAATTATTTCCAAACAACAACAATAAAAACGCACTGGGGTGGCCATTTTTGCTTGGGCCAAACCCATTTTTATTGCTTGGGACTGAAAGAGTTAATCAGAGCGCCTATTGTTTCAAACATGCGTGTTTTGTGGGGTAATTCAAAATTATTTCCGCCTGAAATTCTGTGCGTGATGTAAAAGGTCACCTCTCCCATATATGGAAGTGACACGTCCATGCACTCTTTCAGCAATGTGTTCAAATGCAACATCTTACTTTTATCTAAAGTAATCTGTTCGTGAAAGTCGGACAGGAAACAATAATGTCATTCACATCTGTCCAAAATGTGTCGCACAGACAAGTAATCTCTTTATCCATCGCTTGTGCACTCAAAATCCGTCTCTTGGCACGTAATTTTATCGCCGGGCACGGCTTGAGCAAACAAAACCATGTAAAAACTGGCCAGGCCCATATGGGTTTTACCTGCGTTAATCTCCGCAAAGCTTTGAAGCGCCAAGCAAATATGATGAATTATCACCAAAAAGGAGTGTCAAATGATTTTACGATATCAAATATCTGTTTGATAAGAGCAGAAAGAAATATGTCGACCCTGAAATTTCTCGTAATCAGTCCTCACTTCAATTGAAAATGAGTGCTGTCGTAGTGGAGAAGGGATCGAACCCAAATTTCCGTGACAGTGAGATGGTTAAATGTCAACACAAGGATGGCAATAATCTACAGAATACATAATCCTTTCGAACTTCCTACACCGTATACTTATACGATGCTATGTATAGGCTGTTCAATGTAGAAATCTCTTTCACAGTGTGGGTTATTTCAAATTTGAGTAATACTGCTGTAACCATCGCACGTGTAGTAGTTGAGAAAACCTGTAAAATGTATTGTCAAAGAAAGATTTGAAATCTTTCTAGCGTAAATGAACTGCTCACATTTGTCTCATAAGACTAACAGCTGTTTGGGCTTGAAGATAGCACTGACTTTATTTTACTTTACGTCTTCATAGACTGATCTTCTTGTTGAATTAGGCTTCGTGCAATTAATCGTGCTTGAAAGTAATTACATCGTGCAATACACATTTTTAGTAGATGAATTTACTGATGGGTCGGTAGTGCGTGGTGAGAAATCAGGTGGGGCTCCTATGCGAGAATAAAGGGCAAGGTCGTCGCTGAACAGAATGGAGCCTACATGACAAATACCTCCAGCATGAGAATAGAGGTAGAAGCAGTTACTGCAGCACAGTGGTGGCTGTCTGAAACTCCATCAACCAGGGCAGTTATATTTTCAGACTCTCAAGCCATGCTTCGGACAGTTCAGAACAGTTGGCTGCGGCAGAGATGGAAAACATCAATAGAATTCTCAAGTCTTCAAGAACTGGTGTGGATCTATTGTCTTGTTCATGCAGGGGTACGTGGCAATGTGAGAGCTGACAGACTGGCCTCGAGAGTACCCATAGTGGGGACACTGGACATGGATAAGATTGAGATACTACGGGCAATTAATGATCGCCTCCTGGATAATGACACTGCAATGGATTAATCAACAAGGCTGAGACTGTTGGAGTTTGGCATCATACGTGGGACTTGCAAAAATGGACGTGAGAGAGGATTCATCCGTCGTATGTACAACCAGCGTGCTACAAATACAATTAGCATTCATACTCTTCAACATTTGCTGAAGGAGACTGAGCACCTATGGGTTTGCCCGGAGTGCAGTGAGGTCGATTCTGATTAACAATAATAACAACAATAACTTCATGCAATGACTCGTTGAGTAGCTAAACTTTGTTCAGGCTAGAATTTTTTGAGTGAGTTTAACTTGATATATAGAAGAAAAATCTTGTAAGTGTGTAAACATGATAAACAGAGGAGTAAAAATGATGGCACAACTGACATATTCAAACGTGGGCTTGGATGAACTTCCTTAAAACTTAGGAAGTTTGCGGTGACCTACCTGATATCCGGACGTCGGCTTTCTATCTTCTTTCCGATTAGACTCCAAGCACTCAGTTTGCGGACTCACATTTTTGCAGGACTAAAGACGCAAAGTGGCTTCAAAATTTTACATCTATTATCAGTAGTTGAATTTCTTTCAAGCTTATACCTCACTATTGCCTCTTCATAACTAATCAATCTGTTTTTAACTCTTTTTTATTTGTGATGGTATGGCATCAAGCGAACAGAAAAGTGTTAAATGTGGTAAGCATGAAAGTGTCTGCCCAAGTCAGTCTGTAGGGATGATCTAATAGTCTATATAAATGCAAAGTATATTAACTGTAAATGTCTTCTGTACATATTAGACATAAATTAATCGAGAAGAAGAATCTGTGATTCATTTAAAAACTAACAAACAGAACTAATGAGGAAAAAAAATACAATAATTCGAGCGTTAGCTATGAGGTTAATTGCAAATCGCATTCAAAATAGTAAACCATGACAATTTTTCATAATTTTCTTAAAGTCTACAAACGTTTTTCCCTTTTGAGAAACTAGAAAACACAGCAAAATTTATCTCACAATTTGAAGTCCATTATGAATCAAGATTGCCGTGTCCGGAACTCAACTTTGCCCACGAATATTTGTAAAAGCGTAATGGCTTCTAGTGAGCGAACCTTATGTTCTCTATTTGCCAATCTGTAACAATTCTTAGACCTCACCTCGAGCTCAGGCCTTAATCCCCTAACCTGTCTCCCTCCTTGCAAATGTCAAGCTGGCACGCTCGTATATGCCCGTCAATCATTGAAAAAAGGCGGATTTTCTTTTCACGTAAATCTTCGGCTGCGTTTCTCATGGCAAGTGATTTAAAACAATGAGTTGTAATTGTTTGCCAGACGTATCGATTGTCGGCCCTTAGTAAAAGAGTTATGTCTCTTAGAAAACCCGAGTTATCTCGCCTGTAGAGACTGGCTGACATGTCTTTTGTCGCGCTGTTGTCGCATCCATTAGCGGATTCCTTTTATCTCCACTTTTCCTGTCTTCCCACACAAATGATATTTAAGCTTCTATCCGCCACCGACTTTGGTTTTGTGCAATCCTCAAGTTTGGCTAATCAAAGTTCAATCTATATTCCTTTGTGTTCAACTGCCGACTGCTGGCCACTTTATTATATCTAATGTGGGGAGTTTAAACAGGAGGTTACGTTATCGAATGAACTACCGTATAGCCAAATTTGCCTTTTCCAGCGATGATAAGAGCATCTAATAAAGTAAAGTGTTTTGAACAATCAATTTTCATCAAAGCGCCAAGATAGGAAAGATAAAAATGAAATATAACGTGGAATTATGGCCCAACACGTTCAAACATAATGATGGGGCAAAGACAATGGAAGACGACAATGAGGACGACGATGAAAAAGATAAAGACGAAGAAGGTTACCGATATGCAAATAATGATGTGACATGGTCACCAATGTGGAATTGATGATGTGACATGGTGACCAATGTGGAATTGATGATGTGACATGGTCACCAATGTGGAATTGATAATTTGACATGGTCACCAATGTGGAATTGATGATGTGACATGGTCACCAATGTGGAATTGATGATGCGACATGGTCCCCTTTGCGCCTTGGTCACCAATGTTAAATTGATGAAACGACATCCTCATCGTTGCTGGCTTTCACGATTTACTTTCAAAGCAAGGCGATGGCCCCGTTTGGATGGTCCTTAGTTGGATTCCCGATATTCTATGGTGTACTGTATGGTCTGTTGTATTGGTCAGCTTGCTGGGCCTTGCTATCTATTTTATTCTCCATTGGCTGGAGGTACGTAATCGTTTCGAGTTCTTTTTTGTGCCTCCCGTTATGATTCTCGTTGCTTAGGTTTGGAGTCTGCTGATTTTATCGGTTTGACTTAGCTGCTGTTGCCCATGCTGGAATCTCCCACTCTTGGACTAGTCACATGTGCCATGTATATAGTGTACTTAACACAGCGTTTACACTCTGAATTGTGAAAAAACAAACCTAGATATCGACGACATGGGCTATTTGGGGCAATTTTTGAGTTACTTTGGTCGATTTTTGTGCTATTTTGCTCGAATTGTGGCGAAAATCTAGCTGGCGTTCTACAACTAATGAAAGGAAATGACACCTAGATGAGACCTAAACAACCTAGATTTAGATGAATCCACCAAGGAGTGACAACGCTGCTTAGCACTCTCTCGTCTGCTCCCCAAGCTGGTCCTGCACGTTTTGTCGTGATCACCATTCTTTGCTTTGCCTTCATTCTATTTTTTTTTTTCAAATTGTTTATTCCAGGACAAATGGTGATGACAAGTAATGCCTCAGGTAGTTAGGATTCTCATCCAGCTGTAGATTGTGTCCTTGTTCTGGAATCAACAAGACCGAAGAACTTAAGCAGACGTG
This sequence comes from Oreohelix idahoensis, assembly GCA_024509875.1. Taxonomy (NCBI): domain Eukaryota; kingdom Metazoa; phylum Mollusca; class Gastropoda; order Stylommatophora; family Oreohelicidae; genus Oreohelix; species Oreohelix idahoensis. Next base: position 576,575 of record JAMPIV010011848.1, read on the forward strand.
TGTTGGAGACTGACTAAAATGGAATAATATAGCAAACTTGGAAAGACTTTGAAAGGCTAGAAAGGCTTGGCGTAAACATGTTGATCGCCTTCGCTCCACTTGGAGTTAAGAAAGTTAAAGGCAGTCCCATAGCAAATACTGCCGTAGAGGAGAGAAGTGCAAGAGACTTCAATACACTAGGTTCAGCATTGAGAGATGAGGTGACCAGTTCCCTCCCTCGCGGCCTTTTCCTTCCCTAACTGATGCGCAAACTCAGATACCCATTTACAAGAGGGTAGACTGAAGCGTGTCGATACCGTGAATCGATCCCGGCACCTTTGCTGACAAGAGATCAGCGCTGTAACCACTCTTTCAACCGAACGCTTCAACTGGAATTACAGTATGATTAATGAATCTTTATCAATGTTCACTTTTCTGTACTTACTGTTGCTCTGCTATCTTACTTAACCTGATATATTTGTTTCTGTACTAATTGTTGCTCTGCTATTATATTTAACCTTATATATTTGTTTCTGTTCTCAGAAATCTCCTTCCGTCACTGCAAGACCGAGTATAGAGAACCCTGTAATGTTATCAGTAAGTGATAGTTCGTGCAGTGAATATTCACAATTATTTTCATTTGATCTCCTTGCAGAGCATCGAGCCACCATTACAGCTGGTCCAGTAAGAAGCCTGTAAAAGGCAATTAACTATTCTTGCAGCAGTCTTTATTGTGGTAATTTGTTCTACATGATGAGGTTGCTAGTCCCACATAAAACCTCATATCAGTGGTCTTTTACGACACGCTTCAGGGTGTAATAGTGTTTTCTCTTTCTGTCTCTTCATAGACCTTGGGAACTACAAGCGGTATGCAACGAATATGTGTTCAGTGATAAATAGATTTGATTTCCTGCTATCTTATTCAGTCATTACAACCATCTCATTCAATCATTACAGCCATCTCATTCAATCACTACAAACATCTAATTCATCATTATAACCATCTAATTCAGTCATTACAATCATCAAATTCAGTCTAAAGACGACAGAGGTCATGGCAATGTGGGCAGTCCTAAGCCAATAACAATAAGAAACCAGAAGCTGGAACAGACGGACACCATTACTTACCTAGGATGCACAGTATCGCCAGACGGAGGAACAAGCAAAGACATCAAGAACATATTGAATAAGTTGAGAACAGCCTGTGCTAATCTCAATAACATCTTGAAGTCTTCCTAGTACAGTACGCAAGCACCAAATTAAGATTATATGAGAGCTGTATACTCTCTGTGCTTCTCTATGGTGCAGAATGCTTGAGGGTAACAGAGAAGGAAATGTCAAAACTGTCCTCCTTCCACACAATATGGCTAAGGACAATTCTCCAAATCTTTTGGCCGACTACTATCACTAACCAAGAACTACTTACTAGGAGCAACCAAGAGGACATGCACATCATCATAGCTGGCAGACTCTGGAGTTGGTTGACCACGTCCTCAGAAGAGACCCCGATGCCATCACAAAAATAGCTATGATACTGACCCCCGAAGGAAAGCGAAAAAGATACCGACCAAAAGTAAATTGACGGAGAACTCTGGAGGTCGAGATGCAAAGAATGAATCAGTGCTGGGCACTGCACGAAGGATGGCTGCAGACCGAGCGAAGTGGAAGCAGCTTGTTGCTGCCCTACAAAGACGCCACCAGGCGTGATGGCCACTGACTGCTTTGACAGTCAGCGTCTAAGGATCAAAGAAGAAGATTTCAGTCATTACAACCATCACATTATCAATCAAATGTTAACGTCCATTGAATGAACAACAATACCAACAAAAACTAAAACAAAAAAAAAAATGTTTATCACTTTTGTTGTTTTTCTGTTGTCTTGTTTTATATTTCTGTGTTTTCTCAGAGCGCTGAAACATTCTCGTGTATTTTTATTATTATAGGAAACCCTATACAGAACCATACAACAGGAGACAATCTGATCATTAGAAATTCCCCCCCCCCCCTCCCGGCGATCAAGTGTTTCGGCCCCTTCATCTCCGTTACACTCTAAAAAGGGGGGGGGGGGCACTTGGGTCATGACTCCAACGTGTCAGCCCCCTGTTGTCTAGTGCAGAGAATTGAACGCACTCCACTTTGGTTGTAGCTTTCATATGGGGGTGTTGGGAAGTCAGGTATTGGTAGTACCTCTGGTGAAGCAGCTGTCATGCCCTTTTCAGGGCAGCTCAGCCACCTTTGGTCCAAACCTGGCATCCAGCTCTCACCTGTGGCTCCTCGTAGCTGTCAGCATGCGACAGCGGCCACCCCCGGACAACGGCTTTGACAGGCCGGCTAAACTAGGTGAGGGTAGCCGAATGGTTATAAACCTTCGGTGAGTTAGGGTCTGCCTACCCATGCATGCGAAGACTGGATTCGATAGACTGCGCGGAAGAAACCACCTGTTGGTTCAACGGGCATGACGGCGATTACCAGCAACGCGCTGTGGAGCGTAAGGAGCACGGCGAGGCACGTAGAAAGCCCTGGTCATCCACTGCACCTGACTTCATCTCCAGTCGTCTTGACTTGTCTTGCCACTGGATTGAGATGGACCCAGGCGAGAGAGTGAGGTCGACGAATTGCGCAACTCTTCCTCACTTTAATCCAAATCACCGCGCAAGTCACTTTCATCCATTCATCCATTCATCCATCCACTCACAACAAGTCCTGTGGCGATGGGCGAGCGGCGAAGCGGCAGGCGTGGGTACGCTGGCAGTCGTAGTCGCAGACCTACACACAGGCGGCTCAGGCCATATGGTCGTCTTCCACTGATCGGAGCAGCAGTGGGATTCGGCAGCCCCCTGAGTGTCTGAGCAGCCCTCTTTAGGAAAGCACTGCTCACCTCCATGGCATGAGGAAGGGGCTAGAAAAGGTGCCCTAAACATTGCCTGCTTCACCATTACCTAACCAGCTTACCGCGGTTGGTGGGTACCCTACTTCGGCGGTCGACATATAAGAAAAAGAAAGGACAGATTTTTCCCCCTCATTCTAGGCGCATGGAATGTGCGCACTCTACTTGACAAAGACTTTAACGCAAACAGACCTGAGAGACGAACTGCCCTGATTGGGAGAGAACTGGCCAGGTACAACATTGACATAGCAGCACTGAGTGAAACTCGACTTGCAGGCGAGGGCCAACTTTGCGAAAAGGGTGCAGGTTATACATTCTTTTGGAGCGGAAGAGGAACTGAAGAAAGACGAGAAGCAGGGGTTGGATTTGCAATCAAAACAGCAATTGTCAGCAAGTTAGCGGGGCCCCCAAAGGGAATAAATGACCGACTCATGACGGTCAAGATCCCTCTGTTCTATGGAAGAAAACATGCCACCATCATTAGCGCGTATGCACCAACTATGACAAACCAGGATGATGTCAAGGATAAGTTTTACGAAGAACTACATGCAGTCATTGCATCAGTTCCTAAAGCAGATAAGCTCATCATTCTTGGTGACTTTAATGCAAGAGTAGGCTCAGATAACATCTCCTGGAATGGCACTATTGGTAGGTACGGCGTGGGTCGCTGTAACAGTAATGGACTTCGTCTCCTCCAGACTTGCGCAGAACATGACCTCCTTGTCACCAACACCATTTTTCGACTTCCTACCCGCAACAGGACCTCCTGGATGCACCCTCGCTCAAAGCATTGGCACCTAATTGACTATGTAATTGTTAGGAAGAAGGACAGGCAAGATGTCCGGGTGACCAAGTCCATGTGTGGTGCCGAATGCTGGACTGATCATCGCCTCATTGTATCTAAACTTAAAATTCGTATCCAACCAGCCAGGCGCCCTCAGGGGAAGAAAACTCAAAAGAGGCTGGATGTCACCAAACTAAAGAAGACAAAAATCAAACAGTCATTTACTGACACCTTAGAAGACCGTCTCAAATCTATCTCGCTAGACGGCCAAAGTGTGGAAACAAATTGGGCAGCCCTAAGTGAGCAGATCTACAACACTGCTACAGAGGTCCTGGGTCCTTCCATCAAGAAACAAAATGACTGGTTTGATGAGAACTCAGATGATATAAAGCAGATGTTGGCTGAGAAACACCATCTCCATAAAGCATATTTAAATGATCCAAAATCTACATCCAAGAAAGACGCTTTCAACAACATGCGTAGAATCGTCCAACATAAACTACGCCAGATGCGGGATTCATGGCTGAGTAATAAAGCAGATGAGCTCCAAGGCTTTGCTGACAGCCATGACTTGAAAAACTTTTACCTTGCACTCAAAGCGGTCTATGGTCCAACATCATCAGGATCATTTCCCCTCCTTAATGCAGATGGAAAAACACTAATTACAGACAAGGAAAAAATGCTCCAACGCTGGGCTGAACATTTTAATAATATCTTGAACCAGCCATCATCTATTAACGACGAAGCCATCATCCGCCTGCCCCAAATTCCTATAAATGAAGCATTAGATGATGTACCAACTCTGGAGGAAACTAAAAAAGCGATTCGTCAACTGTCTAGTGGAAAGGCCCCTGGCTCCGATTCAATTCCTGTTGAGGTTTATAAAGATGGCGGTGCAGTTCTGATAGAGAAACTTCATATGATCTTCCAGCAAATGTGGCAGAGTGAAACCATCCCACACGATCTCAAAGATGCCTCAATTATACATCTATATAAACGTAAAGGTAATCGCCAAGACTGCAACAATCATCGAGGCATCTCTCTTTTATCAATCGCTGGGAAGATATTCGCCAGAATCCTTTTGAATCGCCTTACGGCTCATCTTGACAAAGGTCTTTTACCTGAAAGTCAGTGTGGATTCCGGAAAGAACGTGGAACCACAGATATGGTGTTCGCTGCAAGACAGCTACAAGAAAAATGCCAAGAACAGCACTGTGACCTGTACACAGCTTTCATCGACTTGACAAAGGCGTTCGACACGGTCAGTAGAGAGGGTCTATGGAAGATCATGGCAAAATACGGCTGCCCAAAGAAATTTATCACAATAGTGCAGCAACTGCATGATGGAATGCAGGCTAGAGTTCAGGAAAACGGTGAGCTATCAGAGCCTTTCCCCGTCTCAAATGGAGTTAAACAAGGGTGCGTACTTGCACCGACTCTGTTCAGTATCATGTTTTCTGCTATGCTGACTGATGCTTTTAGAGACGGGGACACAGGAATCGACATTAGTTATCGTATTGATGGAAAATTGTTTAACCTTAGGAGGCTTCAAGCAAAAACCAAGGTCAAATCACACACCATCAGAGATCTTCTGTTTGCTGATGATTGTGCCCTCAATGCTGGCTCAGAGGCTGATCTGCAGCATAGTGTGGATAGATTCTCCGAAGCCTGCGCCAACTTTGGGCTTACCATCAACACGAAGAAAACAGAAATCATGTACCAACCAGCTCCTGGCACAGTTTATACTGAGCCAGTCATCAAGGTTAATGGTGAGAAACTGAATGTTGTGAACAGATTCACATACCTTGGTAGCACACTATCCCAGAACATTGTCATTGATGATGAGGTGAACACCAGGATCTCCAAAGCCAGCAGCACATTTGGCAGACTATACACCAACGTTTGGCATCGAAGTGGCATTAGTCTACAGACAAAGCTGAAGGTGTACAGAGCTGCGGTGCTTCCAGTGCTGCTATATGCATGTGAAACATGGACTGTATACAGGCGCCACGTAAAGAAGCTAAACCACTTCCATACAGTCTGTCTCAGGAAGATAATGAACATCAAATGGCAAGACAAGATCCCGGATACCGCCGTTCTTGACAGAGCTGGTATCCCTAGTATTGATACTATTCTGATGCAGTCACAAATTCGCTGGGCAGGTCATGTAGTCCGCATGCCAGACCATCGACTGCCAAAGATACTCTTTTATGGTGAGATGCAGAAGGGTAAACGCTCCCATGGTGGCCAAAAGAAGCGCTTCAAAGACACGTTAAAGACGTCATTGAAAACCTTTGACATAAACCCAGACACATGGGAAGCTGCTGCGCAAGACCGAACTGCTTGGCGCACATCTCTTCGTAAAGGTGCAGCAGCATGCGAATCATCCAGAAGAGCAGCAGCGGAACAGCGGAGACAAGCTAGAAAGGACCGTGAAATAAAACCTTCACATGAAGCAAACATTCCCTGCCCACACTGTCCAAGATCTTTCCAGGCCCGCATCGGGCTCTTCAGTCACCTTCGTACCCATAGACTAGCCTAACATATTCTTAAATAATTGGATGAACAGAGTGGTCTTCATCACCCGTGATGGACGAACAACCAGCTTTCATATTCAATCCTAATGTACTGCTCACTGGTCTCCGGTTTCTCTCTGTATTTGTACCTTTTGTTCACACTTGACAGGGAAATATGATTATAAACAGCGGATAGCATATCTATAGAGTAAGTTAAAAGTCTTTTATTTTGAGATTGTTATTTCTTGACTTCTATCCATTTAACCCACATAAAATAAAGTCAAAATAAAGTCAAAATAAACTGACATTGTATTACTTAAAATAGTAAGTCTCATCAACTTGACAACATAATTCGTGCTCCCGTCTGTTGAACATGACGTCATCGCGGAAGCAACTTGTCATCATTTTTTGTTTTTTTAACGTCAATTTATTGGCAACTTACTTACTTACTTAGTCGTCCCTCTTCTGCTGTGAGGTGTAGAGGTTTGGAAGTGAGAGCGCCAAACTGTCCTATCGGCTGTCGTCTTCTGACCTGGTTCCGTTCTAGTCCTCGGTCCTTCAAAGATTGTCTTATGTTGTCCTCCCAGCGTTCTCTGTGTCGTCGTGGAGTTCTGGATCCCTGGCTCTTAGTTTCCCATGCATGTCGTGGTAGCCGATCTTCTACCATTCTGCAGACATGGCCAAACCATCTTTTTTGGGACTGTTCTACTTGGGTCTGCAGGGGTTGGGTTTTTAGGTCTTGACGTATCGTCTGGTTGCGGACCATTTATTGGCAACTTTAGACTTTTTATCTTGTTTTGTTATTGGAATAAAAATAATTAACAAAACAAAACCTTATTTCTCAAATGTCGATAATTGGCTACGTGTTCTAACATTTGTTTCGTGCATATCGAATAGATACGTGAGGATATACAAAACTTTAAAAATATGAAGCGGCTTTTCAATCACCCTTCAAATAACTTATTGTTCCTTTCTGTTTGTAGCTTACAAGTTTCAACGAGGGAAAAAAAAGCGCGGAGAACATCTCAATCAATCCTGGAAGTGAAGGCTCGAAATCATCCAGCGATGAATAAGACCCCAACAAAGAGATTACTTATACCATGTACCGTCTACGCATGGAAAGTTGACTGTAATAAATATTCATTATTTGATGTCACTTTCTTGATGGTGCATTCTCTTACGTACAATTTGTATGCTTCATCCCATTTACTTCCCTGGCATCTTGATCCGATATGCCCCCGGCCGTTTCTGCTCACCGTGTTCTTCAAAGTATGATCTCTAATAAAGTTTTAATATTCCTTGTATGCGGATTGGTTAGTGTGCTTACTTCTTCAGACAAAGGTACCGGGTTAGAAAACAGGTCGTTAACGCTTCAGTTCACCCAGCTGTGAATAGGGTACTTGACTCTGCTCTTGAGTTAGGAAAGGCAAAGGTAGCGAAAAAGTCATCGACTGTCATAAAGCTAATATAGGTGACGTATCTAGCATTTCACTTCTCTACGGCAGAATAATCTGGGGAATACCTCTATTTGATCTGCATTTCGCAAGCATTACTAGAGTGTGTGTGTGTGTGTGGTCATTTCTCGCATTATTTCTTGTTTATTCCTAGGTATTCTACGATCTTTCTCTTTGTTTACTTCCGTAGCCCTGAACAACTGCCCATTCTTTTAATAGTAGAGAGAAAATAAAGATGTAATGAGTCTTACTTGGACATGAGAAAAACATCTGCGTTGAGGCCTCAAGGTCTTCGTCAGGGACAGACAAATAAAAACAGTCATATCTTCTTTATCTTTTTTTTTAACCTGTCGCTACGGACTATAGAAGAATAAAATAGTATATCTAGCATCTAATGTATTCTACAGTACGTTTTATTTCTTTCTATTTTAATGTCTCTAACACTTAACTAAAGGTATCCTTGACCTTTTCTGTTCTTTTTTTGACTTTGTTTCACTCCTGACTTCTTGTTCATTGTCATCATTTCCCATTAGGCTCCTTCCGAAGCATGGAGTCACCACTACACCTTGCCCCTTGCAGGTATCCCTAGCTATTTCTGTTCTATTTTTAACTTTCTTTCACTCCTGACTTCTTCGCCACCGTCCTTGTCATCATTTTCATCATTTTCTATCAGCCTCCTTACGGAACATGGAACAATCATGGGTCACCTTGCAGGAAGTCTGCATGGAACAATCATGGGTCACCTTGCAGGAAGTCTGCATGGAACAATCATGGGTCACCTTGCAGGAAGTCTGCTAAAGGCATTCATAAGTTCTTGCAGCAGGGGTTTCTGTTGCTTCTTTTAAAAGAAATATGGTTGACTAGTTCTAGCCTTTCTGTACAAGAACTTTTTGTTTTATTTGATGAAATATTTTCTGACTTTAATCTTCACTTTTGGTTTTAACGACCATCTTCATCGCACACGGACAACTCCATCAGTGCTCCCATCTCCTTCTTTAGATCGCACAATGAGGATCTCAGCACAGTGCATAAACTCCTTAGCACCGGCGAGGATCCCAATGTCCATTTACAGGAATCACACATTCTATAAAAAATTTTGTGGCGGGTAGGTTTTCCCAATTTTGTAAATTTTGCCGTTGGGTTTTTAACGTGCGCAACTTGCACACGGAACCTTCTATTTTTTTTTCGCCCTTATCCGAGAAGGCTAGGTATTCGATCTCACTATTCGATGAAGGCGGAGTATATCATTAGGACACACTATTCAAATAAAATTTAAAATCTTCAGTCAAATATATTCCCTGTACTGGGAACCAAACTCAGTACCTTCAGAATGAAAGGCGGACGCCATACCGCTTAGCTACTCCGACCTCCATCCCCTCACTTTAATCGTTACGGGTATTGAAAAGCTCAATAAAATAACAGCCTAGGAGCTCACTGTCTCTGATAGTTTCACACTCAACCCTGAAAAGTGTGTTACATTAATAGTATTGTCATTAGTTATAGTGAATTAATGTAATTGTGTACCAGTACAATAATATTTGTGTGGTTGTATGTTGCGAAATATCAGGAGAAATATTGACTCATTAAAATATGAACGTAATAAACTTAAATACATTGCAATATATGTTTTATATGTAGATAGCTTTCTGTACATAAGCGTTGTTGCGTTTACTTACTTGTGAATACTCCTTCGAGCTTTCTCATTAGTCCACACTGGTTTGTACATGTCTGAAACTCACATCCATACTGAAAAACCCCCCAAATAGAATAACTACAGCCGAAAGTTGGTAGAGTCAGCATCATGCGCATTTCCGCCGACAATGTTCTGAATACGTGAAATGCACACTTCTCATCTCCAAATGTCCACATAGTGATACACGAGCGAGCAAATATTCACAATTAAACGTTGAAATGTATTACTTTTGTCACAATGAGGCCCGGGGGTGGAGGTGGTGAAGTCTCCGAGAACACAACGTAAGAATTAGTCTCTTGCTCTTATGCATGTCGTAAGTTCTGACGAATATTAAGCTGGTTGGGTAGCATTATGTGAATTAAAATGTTACAGGTAACCTTCACTGCGCAAGGATATATGAATGACTTGATGCAGGCTTCCTTTAAGGGAATCACCTTCAGTGGCTCCCCCATGCTCCAAGGCAGCAGTAAGGGAAATGAGTTTGTCTCTATAAAATAATAAACTAGAAGACATGTTCGTTTATTTCACCGATTTCCAGAAATTATCTTTGACCACAATTTATCTTTACCTTCATTAACCGCCAAGTTAGCCAAACTGATCCAAAGACTGCTTTATGAGATGTACATTTAAACAAAAAGATATTAAGTAAAATTTTGACCTAGACAGACAAAGTTCATGAATGTTAAAGTTTGTTGGTTTTACAGTACTATGTATATAATTCATTTTTAATAAAATTAATTTACAGTAGCAGCGTGTTTTCTTGACTCTTTCAAGTTCCATGATGTGTATTTATGCAAATGTATGTAAATGTGACATATTGCTGTATTAAGCACGAATAATTTATCCTTACACACCAATGAAAGCATACAATACTCTCACACACATACATATATATGCAATATGTATATTTGGTATCATTTAAAAAATAGAATTTTGCCTCGTTTGTTGACCAATCTCTATACCAAAGTGAATTTTTAGTTAGTAGTAATGTATCGAACCATTGATCCTAATTCTCTTTTATCATTAAAAAAAAGAAAAAATCAGCTGGCTAAGTCCCTACACCGAAAAAATACATCTACTTAGCACATTTACCCTTTGTCTTGTTTATGCTTACACTTTAAGCACACCAAGTGTAGTGTTAAATCATTTATATTAAATGAATAACACAGCAGTTGTTATGAAATAGTGTTTAATGCTCCCTAAAAATCAAAAGATATCATGCTCTCTACTAAGGCAGGCGTTTCACTCACATGTAGCAGCAGTACAGTAGCCCTTTCAGTCATAACCGACTATGTCACCGGTTTTCACCCTATGCGCCGCGGCGCCCTGGGGCACCATGACTGACGGTCAGGGGCACCGTGGGTGGGCGTGTATTTTTTTCGTATTTAGCTGTAAAGAAAACGCAGAGCTGTGGGAAAATTTCATTTTTGGTGTTTGTCAACCTGCGTGACCCCAGAGAAACTTCACTTGTGATGTTGGCCAGCCTTTGAAGTCCCGCTCCCCCGACCCGCTTATCAACTTTCCGCGCATTCTTGCGTGACCATAGTAGGTAATACGGTGATTTTCTGTTTTCAAACGTTTTTGATTGTGTTGTGAGTGTAATATAAACTATGGAAAGATTTTTTAATTTAGCAAGTGTTAGTAAAAAGCGAGAACTTGTTGAGGATGACAAGGAAAGTGGTAATGAGGAAAGGAAACGTAAGTATAGAAAATACGACGAAGGTTACTTAGATTTTGGTTTCACGTGCACTCTTGTGAACGATGAAGAGCGTCCACAGTGTGTTTTGTGTTTCAAAGTACTCTCTGTTGAATGTATGCTGCCTAGCAAATTGAAGCGCCATTTAGAAAGTGTTCATAAGAATGACGTGGGCAAACCAAGAGAATATTTCTCTAGAAAGCTGAGTCAAATGAAAGAACAAAAATCAGCATTTTCTAAGCAGGCGACAATCTCGAGTAAAGCTCTTCTAGCGTTCTACACGGTAGCATACCGGGTAGCAAAATGTCAGAAACCCCTTACGATTGCAGAAGAACTCGTTTTACCGTGTGCTATTGATATGGTGTCCATTATGGTTGGAGAGTCCGTGGAAAAACAGCTTTTACCCATTCCTTTGTCGGACAGTACAATCAGCCGTCGAATTCAAGATTTAGGAGAGGATCTTAATAAACAGATTATAGAAAAAATGAGGGGGAAGGACTTTGCTTTGCAGCTTGATGAGGCCACTGATAGCAATAGAGATGATCATTTAATGTTATGTGGGTTTGTTGATGAAAAAAAAAACGAAATGGTGGAAGATCGTCTTTTTGTCAAGAAAATATACTGTAGCGTTCCGCTTACAACGTGACAAATGGTCAGGAAAATACAGGTACATCAATATGTGATGTTTATTTCTGAATACAAGGTATAATGGACAACAATTTGTCAAGAAAATATACTGTAGCGTTCCGCTTACAACGTGACAAAATGGTCAGAAAAATACAGGTACATCAATATGTGATGTTTATTTCTCAATTCAAGGTTTATCAACATGTGAACATATCCGTTACCATGTTAGCGATTTCGCATGGAATCGTCATGGTGTGCATGTAACAATGTAGTATTTCGCCAATCCGCGAACTGTGTTGATTAGCATATAGGTTTTACCCAACTTGCAAAATACTTGTATATCACCAAGTCAAATTTTAGGTGAAAATATATATGTCTCAGTTATTTAGTGGAGTGGGGTGTATATTGGGATAAATGACGGAGTAGAGTTTATCACCGTGGGAGGGGAACGAATGTCAGTTATGGGAATGTACTCGGGGGTCTTAGGGGCGTTAGCTGTGTCAGTGGGGGTAACAATGTCCTCATTATCTTTTACCTATGTCCACTGTAGACATCTCATCTTCTTGTACATATGGTAGTTATACACAAAACAGCTTAAAATTTAAAACACCAATTATGCTAGGCAAACTCAATAGTACTGACACTCTAGTGTGTCGGGTCATGACCTCTGGTGTGTCTCACTGGATTCAGGAATGCGAGAAGGGGTGTTTCCCAGACTACGAAGAAGTATTTATAGAATTTGATAGACACGTTAACATAGGTAAATTCCTGTTGAATATTGGGGAATGCTCGGAACGGGGCGTCTGTTTAGAAACGCTCTGTCTGTGATGGAGCATGTCGGAGAAGGTGACAGGAGATGAAAAGTCGTTTGGATGTATAGGGAAGAATAAATTTGACGTCTGATTCATCATATACCTGTGAGAAAGGGTCGTCGGCTTGAATAATGTGAATACGATCATTGAGGTTGTAAACAGCATCATTAAGAAAAATCGCCAAAATACATTCTCGATGCGATTGAACATTATAAAACGGTCTTTCCATAACACAAAAGGAAAACTGTGAGTTAACACATTTTAAAAAAAACTCTGTGTCACAAAGGACAAATATGTGTGTGCGTACAGTGTGTTTGCTTTTGTTACAAAATTCATCAAGAAGGGAAAAAAAAAACTCTTGTAAAGCATAAGTCCTATTATAAAGATTTTCAAAGGCAAAAGTG
>JAMPIV010011849.1:0-105539 GCA_024509875.1 Oreohelix idahoensis
CCATGTGACAGACTCACTAGTGGTTTATGATCTGTCTGGATCTTAAATGATTTTTCCATAACGATAAATCTGGAACTTTTTTATAGCCCATATGTACTGCCAGACATTCTTTTTCACTTGTTGAATATATTTATGTCCTGCTGTTGTTCAACTTACGGCTAGCACTAAGCGTACTGGGCGTTAATTCCCCCACTCAAAGTTGCATTTTGAAACCGTAGTATCTCGGAGTCAAGCCCCCCCCACCCCTGCATCTTCATATAGCAACCGGATTATTAGAATGAAATTCCCCCAGCATCAAGTCAGGGATCATTACAAACATAGGCCTTGCTTGGAGAGTCTTTTCATATCCAATTCTTTGGTATGCTTTAATTCACCATTGTCGCGGGGGGGGGGGGGGGGGGGCGCTGTTCCAAATAAAATCTCATCCGGATTTTCCTTTGCTCATTTAAACTCAGTCACTGGCGAGCCACATATGGCGTTAAAGTTTGTTGTTCTATACTTCTTGGTAGACAAAACACATTATTGAAGACCAACCGGCTCGACACAACCCACATTTTTTAATGGATATGTGGTTTATGTTGGATTTTCTATCAACTTCTCACCAGGTTTTCTTTGGGCGTCTAGGAGGTCCATGTTATCCCAGAATGTAACTGTGTGTCCCAAGATTTCCCAGCTCTTTACATACAAACACAGCCTTTTTACCGTCCGGGATCTAGTCATAACCCCAAATATGGGTCTCAAACTCAAAATCGATTACCAAAAAAACTATTCCGACGACGTAAAATGTGTTCCTCAACATGTTTCAGTTGCCTATGAGACTATCATCCCATGACAAGTTGTTAGATGCCATGGGATGCCATCAGGGGGATCACAGATTCCCACTCTCCACCAAAATCCCCTCGACAACCACACTCGTGAGCCATATTTTCTCAGGCGCAGAGCGGGTCGATCCATCATAATACAATTTCCCTCAATAGTTCCTTAACCGCGTGAGCTAACACGCTGAACAATAAGGTGAATTGTACTATCCGCGCCCTTTACATGGAAATCTGATAGTAAGCTTTGTAGGCTTAGACTCCCGAATCACCCCTTTAGAGAGCAAATACTTACGTCCCTAATCATCCTGCAAACAGCTGATTTGATATCAGGAAATGGATACCACCTGGACTTCTGTGACAAGCATAACAGGGTTCCAGTAATCTATACACCGGGCCTGTGTTCTCCAGTGGAGTTATCTAAACAGAACCACACATGGATACTGTCGGGTAGATTCCACCAGTGGCGAGCTAAATCTTCTACTCTCAACAGCTAATCTCATCTCCTCCCTTAAAGGCTTTTTCCTTCTGCGAACGGACTCGACATAGGCTCTATCCTCACAGTTAGAGTGTTGGGATCTAATGAAGTTTCTATATCCATACTCAAATAACTGTGTATTGCCCCGGACGGTCCAGTCTAAACCACATCTGCATGATTATTCAAGAACCCTGTTGCACCCCTCTCCCGCTCTGACTTTCCTGTTTAACTAGTGTTCTGATTTTTACACTGTGCAGGCCAGCCGGTTTCAACAAGGATGTAAAGGCTAATTCAAGAGCAAGTGAGTGATTTCCTTTATTCATCTCCATTGCAACAGTCAAGGTCCAGTCAGGTGTGTCTCTTCCTGGTATATCTCTGTCCAAGTACTATGTTTCATGGAGATATCACCCATGAATCGAATTTACTCATATCCACTTTCTTATACTATCTTATAATTTGTTCTAGACACCTCCTCTCACGAACTGTTATCGGACCTTAGGCCATCCATATTTGCAATTTATTCTTGGCTGCCATGTGGCAGTCAGAAGGGAGCACTTACTCTCTCCCAACAGTAATTCTCAGATACTTCAGCTTTCTCTTATATGTAACTCAGGCAGCAATGCTTTATTCCTTGCTAGTCTCTCAATAAATTATCATTGAGGCAAGTTTCCAGCCAGTTTTACGACGAAGTGGTTCAGCTCTATCACATATATCGTTATGATGAGGTACTATTTTCTTCTGCCTTTTAATCTGGTCCTAGGTCCTTCACAATGCTAAATTATTGACCTTACTAAATCTGTTTGACAACTGTTTTTCCACTGGCAACGGAATGGCGTCTTTTCCATTGGGAAGCCCTTATAGTAGAGGCCCTTTTCACTTCCTAGAATCATCAATTCACCAAATCGACCGCTACCTACCAATTTTTCTCTTGGGTTTTCTCCCAACGTTTAAATTCCTGTTGAGAGGTCTTCTCTCTCGTTTTATCTTCCCTCCAGTTCACATAAGTCCGACTAACTGAGGGATTTTCGGCTTATTCTTGGGTAAGAAATCTCTTTGTACTCGCTGTTGCATAGTAGGCCATAGTAAAACATTTGAGCGAAGACTGTCTGTGAAAAGGGGGTTAACATTCACTTTAGTCCACCTTTATTATAATAATTATTTTCTTTCCAGGCCTAAGTTTGCCCCGTGGCATGTCTAGGTCCTGATTCATTGATCCCAACGTGTGGGTGTTCCCTCTTTAGTTTTCTGGCCCAGGTTTTTCCATAATGCTTCTCTCGCATTTTGGTAATTATTTTTTTCCACCTTGTGGAATTTTTCTTATTGGCACTGGTCGCAGGCCTCGACAAATTTTCATGTCATTGTGTCTTCAACCACTCCTGGCCAGTAATAAGACATAGATGTCCTTGAACAGGTGCGACCCATCATCAGGTGTCCACCGTCTTGAAACATGTGTTTGTCTCACATAACTCGTTCCCTATATTCGAGGGCACTACCAACTGTGCACACTCATATGATCCTGCTGCTTTATCCGTCCTGTACAAGCACTCCATCATCCAAATAGAATTCTCCTTTTCTAGGAGGGTATGGAGTTTTTGGAGTTTGTCAAAAACACACGGCTTCAGTGATCGCTATCTTTCACCTGATGCCTTCATCCTACACTGTTTACGAGACATAATGTTTTTGGTGTTCCTCCTCTTGTTCTAGGAGTCTGAGTCGACCTGACCTTAAGCGTGACCATATATACAGGTTTCCTTCTACAATTATCCGGTGTAATATGGTTGTCCATCCTACACCGACTACAATATAATCTCCTTTGATGAGAAGGTTTTCTTTCATCATTTTTCCTTTACATTGAATTGTGAGAGGTTTTTTTGTTTATAGTCATTGCGTGGCCTATCAAAATACTTGCTTACCTTTGTTCTGGTCTCTATGGTCAAATTAATTATTAAAGTTTTGAGGTGCTCTTAAAATTGTCTACCTGTTTCTTTTTATTACCAACTACCTCTGCCTGGGCTGCTAGATACCTCTCAGCGACATTGAGTAACTCACCCAGCCTCTCTGCACCTTGTTCCATGAGAAACTTTCTCAGGTCTGGAGCCATGGACTCTCTTAGCTGCTCAATAAGGATCATCTCCTTAAGATCTTGGGTTTTCCCCAGAGCAGTCCATTTCTCCAAGTAGGTCTCTAACCGTGCAGAGAACTGGTGATAAGTCTCACCCGACAGTAGTTTGGCATTCCTAAATTTTTTTCTATAAAATTCTCCGTTCTTTTCGTATCTTAATAAAAGAGCCTGCTTTAGCATGTCATAATTGTCCTGGTCATCTCTGCTCATCTTGGCAAAAACTTCATAGCCGTTCCTCTAAGCCCTTGTGATAACTTGAGGCTCCACAACCTCTCTCTCTCTAACCCATATGTAGTAGCTAAAAGTTCAAATCTACTTAAGTACCCTTCGATGTCATCTTCTTTCTCAACAAAATGATCTACATGAAAACCCATAGCTGAGGTTGAGGCTCCCTGACTGGCAGTGGCATCTGAGGTAAAGGGGCTGGCACCATTTTCAGGAGCATGGCCTTGAATTTCCAACTCCATTAATCGTAACTCGTGCTCCCTCTGCAATCTTCTATCTTCTGCTTCCCTCTCTGCCTTTTTTTCTTCTCTTTCTCTTTCAGCAGCCTGTCTCTTTTCTTCTGCCTCTCTTTCAGCCTTTTTTTCTTCTAATTGGAGCCTTTTTATTTCTGCCTCCCTATCTGCCTCCAATGCCCTAGCCTCCTTGTCAGCCTCAATCTGCAACCTCTTAATTTCTTTGTCAGCCTCATTTTGTAACCTCTTCTCTTCAGCTATCTTCTTATCTTCCCTTTCAATATACTTGTCACATTCCGAAGTTACATATTGGGTCAAAGCTTGATCCTCCATGTTCATTTCTTTCGCAGTCTGCACAGCAGTAGATCGAAACTGTGCCAGATCAGCCATTTGTACTATGCAACCTTTAAAATTTCCAACTAAACAAATCTCTAATTATGGCTAAAAATTTCTAATGATAACCAAGAACAACCACAGGCGCTGATAGCTCAACTACTATTCAATTTCTCCAAAAGGAATGCTTTTAGTTTTATATTCTCTGAGATTCCTAATATACTTGATAATATTTTAAGAATTTAAAATCCCAGAATCAAACTACCCAATATACCTGGTGTTATAAGAAATTCAATCCCGAGGAACGAGACCCCAATATAAGTGATAGGTTAAAATCCCGGACCAGGAGACCCCAATATATGTGGTGGATTTGATGTTATGAATTGTTGTAGGTATTATTATATTTGTATTACATGATATTAGCTATGAAGGTCCCTGAATATACCCAATAATATTGTGAACTTTTCAGGGTACCTTTCCACTACCACCTTTTTATCTCATTCAAATTGTATTTATATTAGTATGTTAATTGACTTCGTGTTGTGTCTAGGGTTATGGATGTAGAGTGTAATGTACAATAATCAACAAACATACAAACAGATAGTTTATTATTCACAACAGCACACAGTACTACCACAATAACATACAAACGACACTCTAAAAGGCTATCTTATTTAAGACTGTGGTTGAATTTTGTGTAAATAAGATTTTTTACAGTTTTATTATCCTGATTCAAATTTATTTGTAATCAGGACTGACAATTTAAAAGTGAAATCAAAATAATCATTTACATCAGTCAAATAGCACAATAGATCCTTTGTCCATATATATAAAATATTTTTCTAATATACGTCTGTAGTGTTCTCCTACTTTAAGGTAATACTGGTGGTACCACTAGGTCGTTGTTTTAAATCATATCCTTTTCGAAATGTTTGTTTCTATTTTGTCACTTGTGGAACTATTAAATATTTGTCCCAGTTTTATTCACTGTCATTACATAGTTCTTTTAAAGTTCTGTAGTTGAGCTCTCAGGTGCCGAACAAGAACTTAACTTGGCAGTAGAATATATGTTGAACCTTTCCTCTGCTCGCTTGACAATCTGTTCCCTGTTTGATAGGCAATGGCCACTAGCATGAGCTCGCAGTAAACAGGCAGAGTCCTGAATCAATCAATTTTCAAGCGTTTGGTACCACATTAACTTCAGTACCCAGGACCTCTGAAATGTGAAGGTATGCATCCTTCGT
The DNA here is from genome assembly GCA_024509875.1 of Oreohelix idahoensis. NCBI lineage: Eukaryota > Metazoa > Mollusca > Gastropoda > Stylommatophora > Oreohelicidae > Oreohelix > Oreohelix idahoensis. The sequence continues at coordinate 5,451 of JAMPIV010011849.1, forward strand.
AATATCTAGCATACACTAATAGTCCACAGTTAAGGACATGTACATTACAAACAAACAAAAAAGGATCATATCCTTATACAAACCTATGCCACCATTTTCTTTTGATGTGACAATGTACACCAGTATTCCTTTCCCTAATAGTTACAACGCCACTGTAATTCCAGCTGTAATCTCTTCCATATAATAGGATAGGTGTTATGCTCCTTTATGACAATCATACATATTCTTGTAGTTTTACACCTCTCAGACAGTCTATCACATGGTGGATCAATCTTTAGGCTTTGCCTCATGTTCGCTATAGACCCACTCATTCCCAGACATATATTATTATTTCACATTCAATTTTTACATAAAATAAAGGTTAATAAATGTCAATCTTACCACAATTTTCAATGAAATATACACAGAGACGATGACTGACATAGTTTCGATCTGTTTTATTGCACAGGCTGCTTAGAACTTGTATTTTAAAGCACAGCCTGCTCTCATCTATCACTGTTGAAAATTTTATAGAAATGGCGTCCCCCTTAACGCTTATTCTGACAATATCGATTCAGTTAGCCAATCTCTATTAATTTTACAGTGTAAACAGTCTTTTCAAAAAATATCATTCAAACTTTTCCTACGTTACTAGGTTATTTATGTTTATTCAAAGGTCAGCCAATAATATTTAGTCTCACTTCAAATGCCACCCAATCAGATTCACTGTACTATCCTAGCCTATCTGTCACCTACTTTTTTCCCAAAAATATGCGATCCAATCTAAGCAGATATGACTTGACCTGACAGTATCTCTGATCTCTATGTATTGTTTTATCAATATTTAATTAGTTAAGGGACTATTTATATAACTAATAACATATTCTTGGTCAGCAAGTCTTCAGGTACACGAATCTACAATTTTTAAGGGGCTATGTGGTTTGGTTCAAAATTCTATCTTTTTTTCTATGTTGGTTGTTTATTTTTAAACTACCTCCTGTTCACTTCTTTTCTCATGTACTTACGAGATAATTACGAGAGCTTAGGTCATTCATAATAAGAGCTTAACATGTTTACATGACAGAGGTGTCCACAATTCTAACTTTTTCATTGTATTTGGGGAAACCCCTTAAGCAAGGCTTGCCCCTGTGCTATGGTTGCTTTTAGTTTAAAATCAATGCGAAACGAATTAGCATTTCATCTATCCTTGCCCCTCCTCGTTCCACAATGCATTTTAGGCAAATATTGTCTTAGAACTAGGAAAAGTGGTTGTTTATGTCAAGGACGAATTTGAAAAATTGGGTACCGTTTGGTTCGGCTATTCGTTAGCAAATAATAATCTGAAGGCGTAGGCGATACCAACCGTTCTAGCAGAAAATTCTTTTGTGCTTTCTTATCTTTGCCTTTATGCCCTGTATTGTTATACATTAATTTAGATATTGTATTTAGAAGTCACTACAAACGATTACAATTGTTTGATGATTCAACACCTTGATGAACATTCTTCACGCTGACAACAATGAACATTAATGTGAAGTTTATTTACACTAAGATCAGCAACAGTTGGGTAAAATGATATGCCCAACCTTCACCTATGGTTGGTAGACTTGTATAGCAACAATGTTCAGATCCATCCTTTCTACTATGTCTTGCTCTCTCGTTCACTCTTGCTGCTTCTATACTTCTAGCTGTTTCTATTGGTTATTGGTGGTCACGACTTGATAACTACTGCTGTCGATTTTTTCCTGTCCCTCTAAATTTGTCATAAGGTAACATAGTCTTCTCAAAATGCTCTGCAATAATTCTTCTGTTTCTGCTTAATTTTCTGTAGTCTTTACTTGGTGTAATTTCTTTTTACAATACTGGCTTACCGCCGGGGTTGGACGATTTCCACGTTTACATACTACTCGGTGGACTGTCAACTAGTCTACTATGTAGCCTACCAGTATAGGCTGTTAAAAGTTCAACATACCTGTTCATTATGAAAACACCCACATTTCCTGAAATGGCAACACTGTCTCATGTTTTCAGAAAAAGCTGACCCAAAAAAACTGTCAATAGTGACATATAGGCGATTCGAGTGTCTGAGTGATAGTTATAAAAATTTCTGTCACCACAGATGCAAGCCAAACTCATTTGGACTTATCACTCGATAATAACTCTGGATTGCGCCAGCCACTTATATAATACTATTATCGTTACACAAACTTGGGAGAAAGCCCATTTTTGAGCCTACGCTAACGCGCTTCAAAATCTGACTGACTATATTTCAAACTTAGATTTACCATTTCAACTCTTTCCGAACTTTCTAGATCAGACTTTCTCATAAACAGTTCACTATTTCATTCCTCGCACGAGAATAGTGATCCCTCAGGCAACTCGGTTTAGCGAAACAGAACAACAACTTTTACTTAACATTATAATTCCCGGTCAAGGTCGGTCGTACTGAACAATGATGATCAAGGGATGTCAACTCTACTCTGGTCCGTTATATCAAAATATTACGGATTTCTGCCCTTTGATATAAATGTACAAGTCCGTTAATGTCCCTCATAAAAATTTTTGACATCGAATTTCTGATACCTGACCTCCCTGTTACAGTACGAGAAGAAGAATGATAATGACGACTGCTCTTTCAGGCATGTCGTACAGGGCGACTAAGATGAGGTTGTGCATGAGGCTGACAACCTCATTTTATAAAACTAATTGCTACATGAACTACCACTGTAAGAGCGCGTGAAGGCTTTGTGCAGGATTTACGCAAGGGGGTCAGTTATAGGAGCGGCTTCATGTGCCTTATGGAGCGAAAGGAAAACGATTTTGAGTTTAAGGAAATAGGAACACCATAAAATGTTTTATTGAAAAAAAAAAACTAATGTTGACAAGAAAAAAAAATAAAGACACACAAGTCAGTAAAGTATAATGGTTAAACATATAAGAAATATCATTTGCGCACGCACTTCGCTTACTCTGTAGTAAAATGCGATATTATCTGACCATCAAATACCTCATACGTTTACATGAAAATTGTATAGGATAAAAGTCCTTGCGCTTAAAAATTTCGCAAGTTCATATTTAGCAAATTTACTTCTTCGTTTTTCATTCGTGTGCTTCTTAACCGTAGTATTTTTGTGTGAAGGTATGTAGTTGCCTCAAGAGGGCGCTGTAAAGCTCTCTTGGCTATAATGAAAGTTAAACGTTGTCTCAAAGCAGATACTGCGGTAAGGAAAGAAATGTTCGAAACATCACGATATTAGCCCCAGCTCACGTGAAGTGGGATGATCAGTTTCAAATCTGTGGTTGCCTTTACTTTCCCTAACTCAACAGCTGAATAACAGACTAATAACACAATAAGTAAACGCAGCAGTGAGTAGATTATAAGTGCTCAAGAAAACATACAATCCAAACAGACAACGGAAACTGAAGGAAACAGTATCGTCCTTTAGAGAAACAAAGACAGTCAGTCCATGAATATAATGGAATTTATTTTGTGTGTATAGCTGACCCAGTTGTATAGTATGTCACTCTTTAGACAAACCAGAACACTCAATCCATGAACATAATGGAGTCTATATTGTGCCTATAGTTGACTCAGTTCCTCAGTTATGTCTCTTGTTTTCTTTTTCCGGCGAGCTACTGTTGTAACGTGAGCGTTTTGTGTACGACTCACTGAAAAGCGCAGCGCATTTACTTTCTATCTTGATTGTCTAAATGTGTGCTGCATTATTACAAATTATAATAATATGTCGTCTCGACGATCAGTTGGTTCTAAGAACATAGCAGTAACTGTTATTCATCCATATACTTATTTTTACTTCTTTATTATTTTTTAACTGCTCCTGATTACAACTGTGCAGTTCCCGTGGGTCACTGAAAAAAAAAAAAAAAAGACAGAACACGGCTACTGCACCCTCAGCCAAATCGTAAAATGAGGTTTTGGATCGGGCTGGAAACCTCATAATGTAAAACAAACTGCCCCAGACACCACTGCCGAACGAGCATGTTAACATTCTTTCCCACTTGCCGTATAGCACGCTATAATATGGAACATTATTCACCCAATAGCCGTCTGGTACGCCGGTTTGATTATGGTCAGATCTTCTAATGAATACACAGTATAAAAGAACTTTATTTGTTGTATTTGTGGTAAAGTGGGATGATATAAATATTTATAGGGGACTTAGTGTACTGGCTGAGTTCAGCTGTGAAGGTATCTGTATCTAATAAGTATGGTGTATTACAGATAACCTTACTTTGCTACCACATTTAGACCTCAGTCAGTATTATTCTGGAATATTGTGATGACTACGTTGAATGTCTAGGGTTATGAAAGTGATGAAGTGTATGTTCACAACAACCAACAGACAGATAAACAATTTAGTTTAATCCACAACTCTTTACAACACTTTGACACTCACACACATATAACACTCTATAAGACTATCTTAATAAGTCAAGTTTTAACTTTAAAAATATGTATTAATTCCTTTCAATAATAGATATCCTGATTCAACTACAAAGTGAACCAGGAATCACAATCAAATGTAATTACAAGTTGTATGTACACAAGTTATAGATATGATCTTTGTATTGACATATATTATTATTCTTACAATATGTGGATATGGTGTGATGTAGTACTATGAGGTAATACTGGCGTTTTCAAGCTAGGTGGTTGTTTATCATCACGACTTCAAGTGTCTGTTTTCTGGTGGAAATAGTATTGGAAAAGTTCACAATTCCTGTCATTTGAAACAATTAATTGTCCCTCTTTATTTAATATACTGTCAATTTTTGAGGGGGGGGGGGGGTACATAAGATTGAGCTGCTCTGGTCAACGACTCTTATCTTCTGTGAGGGCGACAGGAAACAGTCTCCCCTGCTCGCTTGCTTCACCGTATTCTTGAGACACAACACTGGTCGCTATCTGGACCAAGGAGTATGCTATCAGCCTCCGGATTCAGCAAAACTCAGACCAGGTGCTGCTTTAATAGTTTAGTACCACGGTCCCTGAAACAAGAAGGTGGTACCTCCCTTCAGAACTAATTTATAATCTATTTCCACACTGAAACACAATACATAACAAACACAGAGTTCAGCGCGGTAGGCCAACTGCTAGCTCCATCTGAAACAATTTACACCAGTATTCCTCTCCCTAATGGTTACAACGCCTCTGCAATTCCAGCATTATTTCATTCTAGTCAATAAGATAGGTGTCATAGTACTATTTGGCAACCCATGCAGTTTCACTCCTCTTCGACATGTTTTGGTAATGGTGGAGCAATATCTAGGTTTTGCCTTTTGTTTATTACTGAACCACACACATACAGACATACATTATCAATTCACATTCAATTTTCATCAAAAAGATATCAAATGTCTAGCTTACCACAATTCATGGAAATAATAAACAAATACGTTGACTGGCGATGAATATGGCACAATTCCGATCTGCCTCTGTCCCAGGCTTTTATTTAGAAAAATATGAGCTGGATCTCAACGCACTTGCTTTTATAACTTGGATTTTCAAAAAAGTGGCACTGAACTGACGCTCCTAATTGTCTATATTAAATGGTCTAGCCAATGGGACCATGTTTACAATAACATTTGAAAAAAATAAGTACCCTTTCTATCGTTTCTATTAACAACCAAATATAGTATTTGCAATCGACTAATCATGTTTAGCCTTACATATTATTCTAGCCAATCAAATCGGATTTAACATGGTGGCCTCATTTTCTTCTAAAGCAGTGTTCAAACACACCATTATGAGCAAAAATGATCCTGTGTTGTCTGACAACCTCACTCTAGTATTATGGCTATAATTTGTTAATTATTAGACTAATTGCTTAACACCTAACATATTCTTTGTCAGCAAGACCTAAGGCACCCAAATATATAAGTTTAAGGGAGCTAAGTGGCTGCGTTCAAAATATGTATTTTCTAGGATAGTCATGTATTGTTTTTTTTTTTATTTTTTTATGTTTAGAACCGCCACCTGTCCTGCCTTTTCGACTGTTCTGTCAGTATAATGTCAGGATTTTAGACATAAAACAGTATTGTTTCATGTTTCCTAATAAGCATTAAACATGTTTTCAAAACCTGACCCTCGTATTGGTAGTGTTTTTTGTCACTGTTTATTGGAAAAAAAAAAATCAGGTCTTCAAGCCTTAGCGTAGGATGGCATTAATTTTTTATATCGCGAGCCAGCGTGTTAGTATTGTATGCGTTCCTCCGTGCATCCCTCTCTCTCTCTCTATCCTAAATCCATCTGTCTTTTTATTACGCAGTGTATATAATTCATTAATGCTAGTATTTGTGTATCTAGGTCATTAAGCAGCTTGCGTATCTCAAGGTTTTCCAAGAAACACAGTACTAGTTGTATTTGTAGAACTCGTGTATTGATGCAGTAGTCTTTACGATTAAACGTGAAAGCGCTACAATTATGCAGACGAAGTAGAAAAAGGGGGATCTTGTTTAACTAGCATGACGTTCTATTAACACAGGCGTACGCTATAGTGACGGCACTGTTCTTTACCAGTCTTCTTTCCTTTTATTGAATTAATTCGTTAGGCTTTACATTTACTTTTTAATTTATATATGTGGATTAGAATTTCTCATGACAAATTCTCCCCACTTAAAACAGACGTTATATGTCAGTCTATAACTCTATATACACATAGAGAAATTTATTATTATTCCTGGGGCTTACGGTGATTCTCATCACACGGATGGCGGCTTAAAAAATTCGCTCCCAGATTTATTTTTCCAGAAATATACTCTATGCTGAATTGAAATGGCTGCAAAAGTAAGGACCATCTGAGTAACCTCGAATTTTCATGCCTAGCCTGCGCTAGAAACGACAAGGGTTTGTGATCCGTTTGCAACTTAAATGCCTTCCCATACAGATAAATATTGAATTTCTTGATCGCCCATATTACTGCAAGACATTCTTTTTCGCTAGTTGAATAATTGGTTTCAGCTTTATTCAATTTTCTGCTAGCATATGCCACTGGGGTTAATTCCCCATCCAGTACATCTGATTTCTGTAACAGGGTCGCACCTAACCCGATATTACTGGCATCCGTTCTTACAACGAATTCTTGACTTAAGTCAGGTAATTTCAAAATAGGTTTGCTTTTGAGCTTTTCCTTCAATTCCTGGTATGCCAATTCACATTGTGCTGTCCATGTAATTCGATCTGGATTTCCTTTGCGTGTCAAATCAGTTAACGGTGCACATATGGAATTAAAGTTCTTGATATACTTTTGGTAGAAACCACATAATGAGACAAAGGATCTCACGTCTTTCTTGGTTTGTGGTCTCGGGGCTTTCTTTAGTTTCTCTAAATTCTTGGGGTCAGGGGTCATGTTTCCCTGATGGACTGTGTGTCCCAAGAATTCTAATTCTTTACATCCAACGCAACATTTGGTTGGTCGGGCTGTTAAATTTGCCTCCCTAAGTCGATCAAACAACATGTTCAGAGAGTCAATGTGTTCCTCAAATGTTTCTGTTGCTATAAGGATATCATCCATGAAATTTGTGATGCATGGATTATTCAGAGGATCCAACAATTTTCTCATCATTCTAGAGAAGACACTAGGCGCATTCTTCAATCCAAATGGCAATCTGTTAAACTCATAGTGTCCCTCTGAGGTACTAAAAGCTAGGTATGGTCTAACCTCAGGCTTTACTGGAATCTGATAGTATCCTTTACTCAGATCCACTTTTGAGAAATATTTAGCTTTATTTAGCCTGGCAAACAACTGATTTGTATCCGGCAATGGATCCACCTGACCTTCTGTGATAGCATTCAGTCTCCTGTAATCTATGCAGAGTCTATGTTCTCCAGAGGGTTTCCTTATGAGCACCACACTGGAACTATACGAAGATTCACTGTGTGAAATTATTCCCTCCTTCAACAAATAGTCTATCTCTTCCTTCAAGGCTTTCTCCTTAGCAAAAGGAATCGAATAGGGTTTCATACAGACAGGTGTGGGGTCTATCAGTTTTATATCATATTCCAATAAGTTTGTATGCCCCGGTCGGTCCGTTAACACCTCTGTATGATCATCTAGAACCTGTTGCACTCTCTTCTTCTGATCTTTCGTTAAGTGTGTACTGATTTTCACCTGTGCAGCTGTCTCACAGGGGTGTAATGGATATTCAAATGATGAAAGTGGTTCCTTTTTCATCTCCATTGCAATAGACAAGGCCAACAAGTGTGTCTCTTCCTGATTTTCTCTTTCCAAATATTTCTTCAGGAGATTCACATGATAGATTTTTTCTTTCCCCTTCTTATCTATCTTATAATTGGTTCTAGACACCTTCTCTAGAACTGTATATGGACCTTGCCATCCAATTTGTAACTTATTCTGACTACCGGTAGAAGAAGCAGTACCTTCTCTCCCACAGCCAAATCTCTGTCTTTAGCTTTCCTGTTGTAATAGGCAGCATGTTTTTTCCTGGCTTGTCTCAAATTTTCATTGGCAAGTTTCCAGCCAGTTTTTAATCGAGTGGTCAGCTCATTTACATATTGGTATGAGGATGTAATATTTTCCTCTGCCTTTTCATCAGTCCACGTTCTTAACAGCGCCTCGAGTGGACCTTTTATTGGCCTTCCAAATAATAATGTTGCCGGGGCCATACCGGTTGAACTATGGGGTACCTCCCGATAAGCAAAGAGGGTGGCGTGAAGGTACTGATCCCATGTATCTGGTTTTTCGTGTGCCAACTTTCTCAGGATCGACATCAACGTGCCATTAAATCTTTCCACTTGGCCATTTCCCTGGGGATGGTAGACACTACAATGGTAGTGTTTGGCCTGGAAGATCCTGAAAACTTCTTCTGTTAGTTTCCCCCTGAACTGAGAGCCATTATCAGTCAAGATTTGATTGGGAAAGCCTAACCTTGTGAAAATTGTGAGTAATGCCTCTGCCACATGTTTAGAGTCAATGGATGACAGGGCTGCTGCCTCTCCCCACATAGAACAAGTGTCCACCAGAGTCAGAATGTAGCTGTTCCTCCTCTTGGTTCGAGTGAGAGGTCCCACAATGTCCACGGCAACTCTCTCAAAGGGTGTTTCCACTATGGGCATTTCCCCTAGAGTTGCTGGTGCAGTCCAATGCTTAGGTGCTACTCGTTGGCCCTCTGGACAGGATTTTACATATCGTTTGATATCGTCAGTTATCCCTGGCCAGAAACAGTGACAAGCTATACGCTGTCCTGTTGCGCTGATCCCCATATGACCACTGAAGGGAATCGCATGCCCTAGTTCCAACACTTTAGTCCTATATGAAGTGGGAAGGACCAGCTGTCCGTGACCATTGGATTCAGATCCAGCCTTCCTATAAATCAGCTTGTTCTTCATATAAAATTCTCCCTTGCCTGGAGGTGTATGGCATTTGGGCAACTTCTTGAAACACGGCTTGAGGGTCTTCTCCTCCGCCTGTGCCTTCCTCATCTCATCTGGATGAGTATTTATTGGATTTTCCTCCTCCTTTTTGGACTGTGATCTGGTCTGATCCGTTGCCAATATCACAGGTCTCTTGGGGTTCCCCAAGAAGACATATCTACACCCCAATATCAGAGGGTAGATTGGCTCATTTATCACTGCTGCTTTTATGATTCCTTCCACATATCGCGTTTTCACCTTTATCCGGGCGACGGGAAGTGTCATGGTCGCTACTTCCTTGGTTGCAGTTTGAATCTCCACTGTTTCTGTGGTGTATTGATCTGCCTGCACCAGGTGAGAACTCACAACAGAATCATAATCTAGACCTGTATCATATAAGCACCTTATGGTGACACCATTACAGATTACATCTTCACACACTGGGGGGTGGTACGGTTCCTGTAGTTCCGCAGGTTTGACCTTTTTTCCCTTCTTTCCAGATGTCATAACAGCACAATGAGGAGGTTTCCTTCTACAATGGTCAGTGTCATGATTGTTCATCTTACAATTTTTACACCACCTTTTTCCTTGGTTGAAAGATTTTCTTTCATCATATTTCCTTTCATCGAATTGGGGGGGTTTATTTTTATTGTCATACCGTGGCCTATCAAACTGGTGCTTACCTTTGTTTTGATCTCTAGGATCAAATTTATTAAAGTTCTGTGGTGCCTTAAAATTATCTACCTGTTTCTTTTTATTACCTGATACCTCTGCTTGAGCTGCTTGATACCTTTCAGCAACATTTAGCAACTCACCCAGCCTCTCTGCACCTTGTTCCATGAGAAATTTTCTCAGGTCTGGAGCCATGGACTCTCTTAATTGTTCTATAAGGATCATTTCCTTAAGATCTTGGGTTTTCCCCAGAGAAGTCCATTTCTCCAAGTATGTCTCTATCCGTGCAGAGAACTGGTAATAGGTTTCACCTGACAGTAGTTTAGCATTCCTAAATTTTTTCCTATAAAATTCTGCATTCTTTTCATACCTTAACAAAAGAGCCTGCTTTAGCATGTCATAATTTTCCTGATCATCTCTGCTCATTTTTGCAAAAACTTCATAAGCTGCCCCACGAAGTCCTTGAGATAACTTTAAGCTTCACCTTTCTCTCTCTAACCCATACGTGGTAGCTAATAGTTCATATCAATTTAGATAGCTCTCGATATCATCTTCTCTCTCAAAAAAATGATCTAAATGGAAGTTCATAGCTGAGGTTGAGGCTCCCTGACTAGCAGTGGCATCGGAGGTAAAGGGACTGGCATCATTTTCAGGAGCATGACCTTGAAATTCCAACTCCCTTAGTCGTAACTCATGTTCCCTTTGTAATCTCTTCTCCTCTCTTTCTGCTTCCCTTTCTGCAGTCAATCTTCTGTCTTCCCTTTCAGCAGCTTGCCTCTTTTCTTCTCTTTCTGCCTCCAATTGTAACTTCTTAGCCTCAGCCTCCAATGCTCTAGCCTCTTTGTCAGCCTCAATCTGCAACCTCTTAAGTTCTTTTTCCGCCTCTAACTTTCGTTCAGCCTCTTTTTCTAATCTTTCAGATTCTAATTTTTCTTTCTGCCTCTTTTTCTATCTTTTTTTCTTCCCGTTCAATATATTTGTCACATTCAGTAGTGACATAAGCAATCATAACTTGCCCGTCTGGGAATCACCAAACGGACAAGACAAAAACCAGATAGATCACATAATGATCAATGGCAGATGGAGACATGCACTACAAGACGTGAAAGTAAGAAGAGGCGCAGATGTGGGAAGTGATCATCACCTAGTAGTAGCAAGAGTGAAGGTGAAACTCAGAGCTGCTGGACCAGTTGCAGTCAAACAGAAAAGATATAACATCACGAAACTTAAGGACCCCCTCACCAGAAAAGCGTTCATGGTCGACGTAAAGAGACGATATCTGATTACCAAAAGCCAGGAAAGAACAGAGACCGACGATGTGGACCAGAAATTCAACACCATCTCAACAATATACAAAGAAAGCAGCAAGTCATGCTTGGGATTCCAGGAAAGAAAGAGCCAAGACTGGATAACACCAGAAACGCTAAACACCATAGCGAAGAGAAAGGAAATGAAAAGGAAGAAAACAGAAGCTAAAGTCTCCCAGGTTAAAGGCAATATATAGTGAACAGTACAGTCAGCTGGACAAGGAAGTAAAACGTCAAACCCGTGCTGACAAAAGGACATTTCTGGATGACCTTGCAAGACAGGCAGAAGAGGCAGCACTGAGAAATGAACAAAGCACAGTTTATAAAATAACTAAAGCTATCAGTGGAAAACGAGGTGCAAACAACATAACGTTAGTAAGAGACAAGCAAGGAAATCTCATCACCACAGCACAGGGGCAGGAAACAAGATGGGCAGAGCACTTCAGAGAAACACTGAAAAGGAACCACCAGAGACTCAGCTGAATGTTCCTGAGGCTGAAAGGGACTTAGACGTAAATACAGACATTCCACGAAAAGAAGAAATTATCACAGCTATCAAAGGGCTAAAAAATGAAAAAGCGCCTGGTCACGACAATCTGAAAGCTGAGCTATTCAAGACAGACCCTGAACTAGCAGCAGAACTATTAGAACCACTATTTGCACAAGTCTGGGAAACTGAGACAACACCAACAGAGTGGAGTAAAGGAATAATTGTCAAATTGCCCAAGAAGGGCGACCTTGCAGACTGCAACAACTGGAGAGGAATTACCCTCCTCTCAGTTCCCAGCAAAATACTAGGCAGGATAATCATCCAGAGAATTTCAAAAGCAGTTGATCATAAACTGAGGAAAGAACAAGCGGGCTTCAGAAAGAACAGAAGATGTGCAGATCATATATTTACCCTCAGGAACATTATAGAGCAGTGCTCAGAATGGCAGAGACAGCTGTACATTAACTTTGTTGATTTTGAAAAGGCTTTCGACAGCATACACAGGGACAGCCTATGGAAAATTCTGAGGGCTTATGGAATTCCCAGCCGCATTGTTTCCATTATAAAAAGCCTCTATTCTAACTTTACGTGCAGTGTTGGATCGAGTAATGTAACTTTCGAAGTGAAAACAGGAGTACGACAGGGATGCCCCTTATCAACAACATTATTTTTGACAGTCATAGATTGGGTGATGCGCCAGACAACAGAGGGCTGTCCAAGAGGAATTAGATGGACAACGTTTTCTACACTGGAAGATTTGGAATATGCAGATGACATTGCACTACTCGCGCATTCACACCAACACATTCAAGACAAAACCGATAGACTGAATAAGTATGGCCAGCAGGTTGGCCTGAACATCAATTTGAAGAAGACAGAGGTCATGACACTAAATGTGGGCAATCCTGAGCCAATAACAGTAAGGAACCAGAAGTTAGAACTGAGAGACACATTTACTTACCTAGGAAGCATAGTAACACCTGACGGCGGAACAAGCAAGGACATAAACAACAGAATGAATAAAGCGAGAACAGCCTTTGCTGTTCTCAACAACATTTGGAAGTCTTCCCAGTACAGCACAAACACTAAATTAAGACTGTATGAGAGCTGTGTACTTTCTGTGCTTCTCTATGGTGCGGAATGTTGGAGAGTAACAGAGAAGGAAATGTCGAATCTTTTGGCCAAACACCATCAGCAAGCAAGAACTACTTATTCGGAGTAACCAGGAGGACATGCACACCATCATAGCTGGCAGACGCTGGAGTTGGGTTGGCCATGTCCTCAGAAGGGACCCTGATACCATCACAAGAACAGCTATGCTATGGACCCCCGAGGGAAAGCGAAAGAGAGGCCGACCAAAAACAACTTGGCGGAGAACTGTGGAAGCTGAGATGCAAAGAATGAACCACAGTTGGGGCACTGTACGAAGGATGGCCGCCGACCGAGCAAAGTGGAATCAATTTGTTGCGGCCCTACAAGACGCCACCAGGCGTGATGGCCGCTGACTGCTTTGACGGTTGGCGGTTATGGATCAAAGAAGAAGAAGAATTACAGATAACCTTACTTTGCTACCACATTTAGACCTCAGTCAGTATTATTCTGGAATATTGTGATGACTACGTTGAATGTCTAGGGTTATGAAAGTGATGAAGTGTATGTTCACAACAACCAACAGACAGATAAACAATTTAGTTTAATCCACAACTCTTTACAACACTTTGACACTCACACACATATAACACTCTATAAGACTATCTTAATAAGTCAAGTTTTAACTTTAAAAATATGTATTAATTCCTTTCAATAATAGATATCCTGATTCAACTACAAAGTGAACCAGGAATCACAATCAAATGTAATTACAAGTTGTATGTACACAAGTTATAGATATGATCTTTGTATTGACATATATTATTATTCTTACAATATGTGGATATGGTGTGATGTAGTACTATGAGGTAATACTGGCGTTTTCAAGCTAGGTGGATGTTTATCATCACGACTTCAAGTGTCTGTTTCTGGTGGAAATAGTATTGGAAAAGTTCACAATTCCTGTCATTTGAAACAATTAATTGTCCCTCTTTATTTAATATACTGTCAATTTTTGAGGGGGGGGGGGGGTACATAAGATTGAGCTGCTCTGGTCAACGACTCTTATCTTCTGTGAGGGCGACAGGAAACAGTCTCCTCTGCTCGCTTGCTTCACCGTATTCTTGAGACACAACACTGGTCGCTATCTGGACCAAGGAGTATGCTATCAGCCTCCGGATTCAGCAAAACTCAGACCAGGTGCTGCTTTAATAGTTTAGTACCACGGTCCCTGAAACAAGAAGGTGGTACCTCCCTTCAGAACTAATTTATAATCTATTTCCACACTGAAACACAATACATAACAAACACAGAGTTCAGCGCGGTAGGCCAACTGCTAGCTCCATCTGAAACAATTTACACCAGTATTCCTCTCCCTAATGGTTACAACGCCTCTGCAATTCCAGCATTATTTCATTCTAGTCAATAAGATAGGTGTCATAGTACTATTTGGCAACCCATGCAGTTTCACTCCTCTTCGACATGTTTTGGTAATGGTGGAGCAATATCTAGGTTTTGCCTTTTGTTTATTACTGAACCACACACATACAGACATACATTATCAATTCACATTCAATTTTCATCAAAAAGATATCAAATGTCTAGCTTACCACAATTCATGGAAATAATAAACAAATACGTTGACTGGCGATGAATATGGCACAATTCCGATCTGCCTCTGTCCCAGGCTTTTATTTAGAAAAATATGAGCTGGATCTCAACGCACTTGCTTTTATAACTTGGATTTTCAAAAAAGTGGCACTGAACTGACGCTCCTAATTGTCTATATTAAATGGTCTAGCCAATGGGACCATGTTTACAAAAACATTTGAAAAAAATAAGTACCCTTTCTATCGTTTATATTAACAACCAAATATAGTATTTGCAATCGACTAATCATGTTTAGCCTTACATATTATTCTAGCCAATCAAATCGGATTTAACATGGTGGCCTCATTTTCTTCTAAAGCAGTGTTCAAACACACCATTATGAGCAAAAATGATCCTGTGTTGTCTGACAACCTCACTCTAGTATTATGGCTATAATTTGTTAATTATTAGACTAATTGCTTAACACCTAACATATTCTTTGTCAGCAAGACCTAAGGCACCCAAATATATAAGTTTAAGGGAGCTAAGTGGCTGCGTTCAAAATATGTATTTTCTAGGATAGTCGTGTATTGGTTTTTTTATTTTTTTATGTTTAAAACCGCCACCTGTCCTGCCTTTTCGACTGTTCTGTCAGTATAATGTCAGGATTTTAGACATAAAACAGTATTGTTTCATGTTTCCTAATAAGCATTAAACATGTTTTCAAAACCTGACCCTCGTATTGGTAGTGTTTTTGTCACTGTTTATTGGAAAAAAAAAAATCAGGTCTTCAAGCCTTAGCGTAGGATGGCATTAATTTTTTATATCGCGAGCCAGCGTGTTAGTATTGTATGCGTTCCTCCGTGCATCCCTCTCTCTCTCTATCCTAAGTCCATCTGTCTTTTTATTACGCAGTGTATATAATTCATTAATGCTAGTATTTGTGTATCTAGGTCATTAAGCAGCTTGCGTATCTCAAGGTTTTCCAAGAAACACAGTACTAGTTGTATTTGTAGAACGCGTGTATTGATGCAGTAGTCTTTACGATTAAACGTGAAAGCGCTACAATTATGCAGACGAAGTAGAAAAAGGGGGATCTTGTTTAACTAGCATGACGTTCTATTAACACAGTCGTACGCTATAGTGACGGCACTGTTCTTTACCAGTCTTCTTTCCTTTTATTGAATTAATTCGTTAGGCTTTACATTTACTTTTTAATTTATATATCATCTCATCTCATAATCGGAACCTCTTCTACCCCGTGAAACGAGGTGTAGAGGGGACCCAAGTGCACAAGGCCCATGGGCAGGACATGTAATCGAAATGACTTGGCAAACAGGTGATTAGCCCATTGTGCCCTAATTTATATATGTGGATTAGAATTTCTCACGACAGTATTCAAGACTTTAAACAACTTATAAGAATTCTTCAGCTAATATATAACGATTAGTGATATTTTATATTGTATCATAAATATGTATTTTTACTGCTTGATTAAAAACCTGTGGGGAATGTGGGATCCATTTTAGTGACAGGGTAAAGCGTAAAAACTTCCTGGTAGAAAAAAAAAAATTATTTTTAAAAATATTTTAAACACGGGCTTTTAATGCACTAAAAAGCCACAACTAATTTCACAACTAACATCAAATAGACGAAAAGCGTGGGGCGCTTAAGCGCTTATCAAATATTTTTTTTTCCATAAGTGTGTAATCACGTATAAAGCAGAAGTTAATTTCACGTAGAATCAGCGCCCCAGGCTTTTTGTCAATTTGATGTTACATTTTTTTACTGCAAGCTATAAACTCCTTGAAAAATTATTCGTGGCTTTTTAGTGCATTAAAAGCCTGTGTTTAAAATATATATTTTTTAAAATTTTTTGTGTTCTTATTTTTAGTGTTATGTTTTTGTTGTTTTTAAATTTAAGTCAAATGTAATCGATCCGCTAATGACATTATCAGTTTGCGATAAACGAGTCCAGAGCATAGGAGGTGGATTTTATTATTCAGTATATTACACGGAAAGTTAATTTTTTTTTTCTTTTTTAAATGTTGAAAAGAGTTGTAAATTACATTTTTTTAAATGTAGTTGTCAGTTGTGTGTATGTCTGTGCACGAGCGTGCGATAGTGTGTGTGTGTAAGTAAGGGAGGAGAAGTTTCAATATTTCTGTCAAGAGAGACAATCTTTTTGGAAAGAATACACCTACATTATTTGCAGTTATCGCCCATTTCAATGATGATGCAATACAAAAAAAAATTAATATTCATTGTAATTTTATTAATTTTATTATTTTTACGACCGATTATTGTATTGTAATGGAGAATACACAACTATGCCAAGTTTCATAGTTATTCCTCATCTGGAAGTGATTGAAAAATCGATTGCAAGATCTGAAGGTGACAAGAGAGTGACATACGTAGCAAGTTAAAGAAAAGCCTGTAAAAAAAGAGTTAACGCTTGGTACAAGCTTCCTGTACAGGTATCACTTTTAGTAGTGACGTCATGCGCTGTTGTGAGCGTAAAGAAAGAAGTGGTGAATCAATACGATACCAGCAACACACACACACACACACACACACACACACACACACACACACACACACACACACACACACAAATGTTGAAAAAACTTATTTAATATGGTGAAATGATTACATAATCAAGTAAATTTTTTAAGTAAATTGAGTCACTTCTTTATTTCAGAAAATAACGTAAGAGATAGACAAATACTCGTAAAAGATATCTAGATTATAAGTAGTCTTGCTGAATGAAAATCGCTTATCTCGTTGATGTAGATGTTGTAAGACAGTCAGTTGACTTTGTAGCGTCGATGTCTCACTTGAATTAAAGAAACCTTTACTTCACCCGTGCCGCGCGCCTTATAGAGTTTATTCGTTTGCGCCCATGAAATCTTTTGGCTAGGCCGATGGCCCGCGCTAAGAATCGTCCTAAAAAAAGAAGCATGTGCAAAGTTGGTCACTTAGTATGGCAGTGAAAAACTAAGTACTGACAAAGGTAGCATATAAGACAAATACACCCACGCCTTCTTACATTCATTCTCACTCTCTATCTCAATCTGTTTACCCTATCTCCCTCTATATTTCTCTCTCTCTGGCTCTCTCTTTCTCTCTCTCTCTCTCTTTCTCTCTCTCTCTCTCTCACATTATAATAACATACTTTAGTCACAAATCAAGTTAGAAGTCATAACATAATCTCAAAATACTAAAATTAATGGTAGCAGTCGTGGCAACAAAGCAGTGATCATGGTAGAAGTCGCGGCGATAAAGCAGTGAACATGGTAGCAGTCGTGGCACCAAAGCAGTGACTATGGTAGCAGTCATGGCAACAACGCAGTGACCATGGTAGCAGTCATGGCGATAAAGCAGTGACCATATCAAATGCAGTCAACGAGCATGGCAGACTTGAAAACAGCCTTCGTATCCAATAGCCATTCTTTCTGATACAGGAGACTACCACTCTCCACAAAGTGTTATGCTTAAAAGGTTGGTTGATATTCTTTTTAACTACCTGTGTTCTTTCAAGAAGTTTTGAATTTTTTATTTCTATATAGCATATATAATCTTGTTTTCCAAACAGACAATGGAAACTGAAGGAAACAGTAGCACCCTTTAGAGAAACAAAGACAGTCAGTCCATAAATATAATGGAATCTATTTTGTGTGTATAGCTGACCCAGTTGTATAGTATGTCACTCTTTAGACAAACCAGAACACTCAATCCATGAACATAATGGAGTCTATATTGGGCCTATAGTTGACTCAGTTCCTCAGTTATGTCTCTTGTTTTCTTTTTCCGGCGAGCTACTGTTGTCACGTGAGAGTTTTGTGTACGACCCACTGAAAAGCGCAGCGCATTTACTTTCTATCTTGATTGTCTAAATGTGTGCTGCATTATTACAAATTATAATAATATGTCGTCTCGACGATCAGTTGGTTCTAAGAACATAGCAGTAACTGTTATCCATCCATATACTTATTTTTACTTCTTTATTATTTTTTAACTGCTCCTGATTACAACTGTGCAGTTCCCGTGGGTAACTGAAAAAAATAAAAAATTAAGACAAAACACGGATACTGCACCCTCAGCCAAATCGTAAAATGAGGTTTTGGATCGGGCTGGAAACCTCATAATGTAAAACAAACTGCCCCGGACACCACTGCCAAAATAGCATGTTAACATTCTTTCCCACTTGCCGTATATTATTCTCCCAAGAGCCGTCTGGTACGCCTGTTTGATTATGGTCAGATCTTCTAATGAATAATAATAATAATAATATAATAAATTCTTTAAGCGCCAAACACGGCGCATAAGGCAGAAACCAGTGCTCTCCAGGTTGTTCGTTGTGACGCCACTCCTCTTAGCTCTTGCACATTATTTAGGCCCAACATTCTTCCTTCTCTTATTATTGTTCTTCTGAGTGTTTCTTTTGGTCTTCCTTTTTTCCGCTTACCCTCAGGAACCCAAGTGAGCGCCTGTAGTGGTATTCTAATGAATACACAGTATAAAAGAACTTTATTTGTTGTATTCAAGACTTTAAACAACTTATAAGAATTCTTCAGCTAATATATAACGATTAGTGATATTTTATATTGTATCATAATTATGTATTTTTACTGCTTGATTAAAAACCTGTGGGGAACGTGGGATCCATTTTAGTGACAGGGTAAAGCGTAAAAACTGCCTGGTAGAAAAAAAAAATTATTTTTAAAAATATTTTAAACACAGGCTTTTAATGCACTAAAAAGCCACAACTAATTTCACAACTAACATCAAATAGACGAAAAGCGTGGGGCGCTTAAGCGCTTATCAAATATTTTTTTTCCGTAAGTGTGTAATCAAGTATAAAGCAGAAGTTAATTTCATGTAAAATCAGCGCCCCAGGCTTTTTGTCAATTTGATGTTACATTTTTTTACTGCAAGCTATAAACTCCTTGAAAAATTATTCGTGGCTTTTTAGTGCATTAAAAGCCTGTGTTTAAAATTTATATTTTTTTTAATTTTTTGTTTTCTTATTTTTAGTGTTATTGTTTTGTTGTTTTTAAATTTAAGTCAAATGTAATCGATCCGCTAATGACATTATCAGTTTGCGATAAACGAGTCCAGAGCACAGGAGATGGATTTCATTATCCAGTATATTACACGGAAAGTTAATTTTTATTTCTTTTAATTTTATTTTTTAAATGTTGAAAAGAGTTGTAAATTACATTTTTTAAATGTAGCTGTCAGTTGTGTGTATGTCTGTGCACGAGCGTGCGATAGTGTGTGTGGGGGGAAAAGTTTCAATATTTCTGTCAAGAGAGACAATCTTGTTGGAAATTCTAGATTATTTGCAGTTATCGCCCATTTCAATGATGATACAATACAAAAAAATTAATATTCATTTTAATTTTTTTAATTTTATTATTTTTACGACTGATTATTGTATTGTCATGAGGAATACACAACTATGCCAAGTTTCATAGCTGTTGCTCATCTGGAAGTGATTGAAAAATCGATTGTAAGATCTGAAGGTGACAAGAGAGTGACATACGTTGCAAGTTAAAGAAAAGCCAGTAAAAAAGAGTTAACGCTTGGTACAAGCTTCCTGTACTGGTATCACTTTTAGTAGTGACGTCATGCGCTGTTGTGAGCGTAAAGAAAGAAGTGATGAATCAATACGATACCTGCAACACACACACACACACACACACACACACACGCACACAAATGTTGATAAAACTTATTTAATGTGGTTAAATGATTACATAATCAAGTAAATTCTTTAAGTAAATTGAGTCACTTCTTTATTTCAGAAAATAACGTAAGAGATAGACATATACTCGTAAAAGTTATCTAGATTATAGGTAGTCTTGCTGAATGAAAATCGCTTATCTCGTTGATGTAGATGTTGTAAGACAGTCAGTTGACTTTGTAGCGTCGATGTCTCACTTGAATTAAAGAAACCTTTACTTCAACCGTGCTCAGCGCCTCGTAGAGTTTATTCGTTTGCGCCCTTTATATCTTTTGGCTATTCGTTTGCGCCCTTTATATCTTTTGGCTAGGCCGATGGCCCGCGCTACGAATCGTCCTAAAAAAAGAAGCATGTGCAAAGTTGATCACTTAGTATGGCAGTGAAAAACTAAGTACTGACAAAGGTAGCATATAAGACAAATACACCCACGCCTTCTTACATTCATTCTCACTCTCTATCTCAATCTTTTTACCCTCTCTCCCTCTATATTTCTCTCTCTCTGGCTCTCTCTCTCTTTCTCACATTAGAATAACATACTTTAGTCACAAATCAAGTTAGAAGTCATAACATAATCTCAAAATACTAAAATTAATGGTAGCAGTCGTGGCAACAAAGCAGTGACCATGGTAGCAGTCGCGGCGACAAAGCAGTGACCATTGTAGCAGTCGCGGCAACAACTCAGTGACCATGGTAGCAGTCGTGGCAACAACGCAGGGACCATGGTAGCAGTCGTGGCAACAACGCAGTGACCATGGTAGCAGTCGCGGCGACAAAGCAGTGACCATGGTAGCAGTCATGGCGATAAAGCAGTGACCATATCAAATGCAGTCAACGAGCATGGCAGACTTGATTCTTATCCAATAGCCTTCTCCCTGGTACAGGAGATCACCACTCTCCACAAATTGTTATGCCTAAAAGGTTTGTTGATATTCTTTTTAACTACCTGTGTTCTTTCAAGAAGTTTTGAATTGTTTATTTCTATATAGCATATATATATATATATATATATATATATATATATATATATATATATATATATATATATATATATATATATATATATATATATATATATATATATATATATATATATATATATATATATATATATATAATAATAAATTCTTTAAGCACCAAACACGGCGCATAAGGCAGAAACCAGTGCTCTCCAGGTTGTTCGTTGTGACGCCACTCCTCTTAGCTCTTGCACATTATTTAGGCCCAACGTTCTTCCTTCTCTTATTATTGTTCTTCTGAGTGTTTCTTTTGGTCTTCCTTTTTTCCTCTTACCCTCAGGAACCCAAGTGAGCGCCTGTAGTGGTATTCTGTTGTTTTGCATTCGTAGGACATGACCGATATATGACCATCGTCTTTTCCTTATATAGTCGGAGACATATTTCTGCCTAGAGTCTTCTCTTATTTGTCGATTAGTCTTGAATTCTTTCCAACTGATGTTCATGAGTTTTCTAAGACATTTGTTCTCGAATGTATTCAGCTTGTTCTCCAATGATTTTGTTATTTTCCAACTCTCACAGCCGTATGTTAACACTGAGATAACATTTGAATTAAACAGACGAAGCTTGGTATGTATATTCAATGATCGTAATTTCCAAATGTTAGATAATCTATTGAAGGCGCTAGCTGCCAAAGCAATTCTAGTATGGATTTCTCTTGTTTTGTCACCATCCTGAGTCATTTTACTGCCTAAATAATTGAAACTTTCAACTTTCTGTAGTTTTTCCCCGTTCAAGATGATATCAAAGGTCTCGTTAGAAAAGTTCATAGCTTTAGTTTTAGAGGCATTTATTTGCAGACGTATTTTAACCGAGAGATGACACAAATTATTTATTGCTTCTTGGGATTGTCTTGGTGTTGAACTTAAGAATGCTACATCATCTGCGAAATCCAGGTCCCCCAGGAATTTTCCATTTGTCCATTTTATACCCAATTGTTCATTGTGGGTATAGTTTCTCATAACCCAATCAATAGCTATTCCAAAAAGTAGTGGTGACATAATACAGCCTTGTTTAACCCCTGTTTCTACTGTAAACCATTCTGTATTCCCTTTATTTGTTCTAACACAACATCTTGCATTGTCATATAGCGCTTTGATTATATTCACATATTTTGTTGGAAAACCATAGATTGTAAGTATCTTCCACAATGATGGGCGGTGTAGACTATCAAAGGCTTTTATTTATTTATTTATATTTATTTATTTATTTATTTATTTATTTATTTATTTCTGTGTGTGGCGATATTCGTGTACGTCCTTAAACATTCTTCGTTCTCTCCTGCATTAGCGATTTATTTCTTAATTTTCCACACTCATCGTCCTATTATTTTACATATTTTATGCACCTACATTCTTGCCTAGTCACTCCCAGACTTGTTTACGTTTCACCATGGGAATCGTAGTATTACAAGGCTAATTAGACAGGTCAGCGGTAATACTTCTATCACTTAAGTCGTATAGCCACCTTTGACAGAGACGGTTATTGTTGACACAAGGTGGTTTCGCACGATCGACGGAGAGAAAGCCAGATGGTCAGTCCAGGAAATCCGTCTGGGATATGTACGTAAGAACAGGTGATAATATGTAATCGCTTCCGAGGGCCAATCTCTGTATCAATAATACAGATAACTCGTCTGGGGATATTATTTTGGGAAAGGTATTAGCCGGGAAATAAGTTCATAGATGTGTTTGTGAGTTTGCACAAATGCAATCGGAAGTATTACTGCAATATTTGAAAGATGTCTAAAGAGACAGGATTGGTTTAAATCGAGAGCCTGAAATAAACTTTAACTCTCACTGGAAAGCTGGCCTGAAATACCATCTGGGACAAGGACTGAGAAACCGAAATATAATCTAGCGAAATCGGAGACACAAATAAGAGTGCATTTTCAACAAAGTCAAGTAACAACTCCCAGTAGCCAGAGAGAAGGATCGGACAAAGAATTCCAAAATTAAAAGTGACAGATCGACTCGAAGTATTTGGGCGTCCTTATAACTTAAAAGAGAACCCTCAATTTTAAATACAAAGACTGGAAACTTGATGAATCCGACGCAAAGGTCATAAGAGGGATTCTGAAACTACCCCAGAAGTGTTCGAAGCATCAAATCAACGTTGCTGTGTGTCACATAATTTTGGGTCGCTCTCTTCTCCACTACGGCCGTATTCTGTGATAATTGTTGCACTGACTAATTACGTGCTTTTCAGGGGTCTGCACCATTTTCTTTATCTGCCATGTAACACCTATTTAGTATTTTCAAACATTCTTACACTCCTCTCAGCAATACGTCGTTCCTCCCTGCTGGGGAAGGAACGGATGAGATACTATTAACCGACAATCATGTTGGTTAATCTCGGGTGTGGCCAACATCAGACTACAGATTAACACTAAAATCGTCCCAGCGACTTTGGTTAAGCATTGATAAGCCGAACGTGTCGCACTTGCCAAGATGATAAAGAGACGAATTTTGTTTGCGCAAGAGACCATGGTGATTACTTGTCAGTGCGACACATTTTGGACAGACATGAATGACATCATCATTTCATGTCCACCTGTTTCAAAGACATTAATTTAGAGGAAAGTAAGATGTTACATCTGAGACACATTGTCGAAAGAGTGTACGGACTTGTCACTTCCATATATGGGAGACGTGACCTTTTGCATCGCGCACAGAATTTTCCACATTTAAATAATTTTTAATTACCCCACCTAAACATGCGGTTTTGAAACGATTGGGTTCGAAATATAGGAACCAACCAACTCCTGATTGGACGCCGCCTATAATCGTAACAAATAACGGCGGGGGAGGCAAAGGGCCATATAATCTGACACTTTTGCCACATTAGAACACTGTGAGAATCGCTTGCCAAGACGACAACCAGACTGCCAGAGTTAAGCCTAGAATCAAGATTCATATATCGGACCCGACCATTGTTTGAGCAATTTTGAGGACTTCAGAGCCCAGAATAAGCACTACCATTTTAACAAGGAAAACCGGAATCTGGAGAATCTGATACACGGAGTTAAAGTAAGAACTTATTGTTAAAGTAGCGACCCGACAGAACACATGTAAAAGGTATCTGCTTGTGCCTTGACCTACTTCTCTGAGCAAACAGTCTGTGAGCCAAGACTGGCGTAAGTTGAACATTTTACATTCTACATTTTTCATTACTAACATGTGAACTAATATGTATATATTTCCATGTGAATATTAATATGTGACAATTGCTAGTCGATTTTCAAGTCATTTGACGCTGGCAGCCTCATCATATAGAATGATGATTTCAAAAACCCTCACTGCAAGTGCTGGTAACTGCTTTATTGCTAGTTTCATAAAGAGAACTAAAAAGCATAGGTAGTCCCAAGTTCCATATGGAGCGGGAAGGAAAAGATGAAAGAAATGATGTACATTCTAATTATAATATTTACATTTACAAACCAGTGTAAATGTCTAGGTTAACATATTCACTTTAAAATTAATGAAAGTTTCAAGCTTTTCAACCAGTGTAGATGTAAATGAAAACATATTCAATCTATATTGTGAACATTTTTCAACTAGTGTAGATGTAAATGTAAACATATTCTATCTATATTATTAACCTTTTCATTTAAATCTAAAGTAAATATAAAAGCAATTCCATTTAAATGTAAAGAAAGTTTGCTCTCGAGGGATTAAGCTTAATTCTCATCGAGGATAAAGTCTGATGTAGATGGGATGGTGGAATAGGAAGAAGAGGACACATAACTATGTGTCGGGACACGCATTACTCTGGAGGGTGTTTTGTTTCAGTTCTTTTACCGTACTAGTTGGTGGTACCAGTTGAGGGTACTATCTCTGGAACAAGATGTGTACGTGGCCTGAAGTCGAATCTAGACACCATCATCAGACGGGGCTTAAAGACGAGGGATTCGTAGACACTCTTTGGCATTTCTGGGAACGTGCTGCGCCCTACAACCATGACCAGTGACAAGCGGGATCAGCGATTCAGTCTACCAAGAACCAAAACATCAGAAGGAGCAGAACTGTCACTGACAACTAAGTAACACATAAAAGCTGCCAAGTGACCTCCTTTACAAACTACCATTAAATCACACAGTGATGATAATTTTCTGATAAATAATTATTCAAGTTTTTTAGACACTGTTAAAACCTAAGTGACTATTAAATTTGTTATTTGTAAATTTAACGTCGATTTAATCATTTTGACTGTACCGCATGTTTGTCTCAGTCAATTTACTAATTACACTCTAAACAGAGCTATAGCAGAATAAGAGGAATTCCACTGACTAAATCAGGTGGGAGCTTGAACGAGCTGAAATAAATCATTGCATAACCCTTTCTCCACAAAAGGCGACGGATCAGATATAATTTAATAGTGCTTGGCCTTAAGCAACATTGTTCTTACTCCTGAAAATATCTTGTTAACACCCCCTTGAGATAGATGCATCATTATCCTGCTATCGACAACTCTGCCAAGAGTAATCTTGTGCGAAGGTAGACACCTTTGAAGACCCATATTGAGTTTTGGCCACTGTTGGACCACTACTGCAAAGCAGGGGATGCAATTCAGTGACACTGTTTCCATTCAAGTGTGCCAGGACATTGTATATCCTATTTGGGGTGAGTGTAAACATTTATTTTACAATGTGAACTGTTACATGTCTGTACTTGCTAAGTGGTTATACCAGTCATATGAGGCTGGCAACCTCAACATATGAAAATAGTATGTTCATAAACCACAACAGCAAGCACTGGTGTTTGCTCTATGCTAGTTCGCTCAGGAAAGAGAAAGCAGAAGCGACCCCAGACACCGAATAGGAGCAGTGAGATGATTACCTCACATGTGCCTAGGGTGTATAGTATCAGTGTGTGACATATGTGTACTTTTATAATGTTAGTTCAGGCATATCATTGCACTCGCGCTGTCCAGACACATTTTCCCCATTTAAGTAACCAAAAGAATAACGGTGATTTCTAATAACTATTAGCCTACGTTCAACTGATCGCGTTCCTAAATTTATCAATTATTCCTTTTTTCAAAGACCGCGCGTGTAGCACCCATCTTTAAGTGAACATGAATAAAGCACAAAAACAACAAAATTACCTGCAAAAATATTTTTAAAAACATAAATACATTATGTTCTTCTAAAATTCTGCAGTGAAAATCACTTGCGGAAATTACAGTGTGATCCAACTCAATGGCATGAAATTGAGCCTCCTTGAAAAACCCTTAGGACGGAATCTGAACATAATCATTTTTATGTATTTTTTATTAATTTATTTATCTCGCAGGGTTTATTGTTATTATAGTTGTTGTTGATGCTGCTGTTGTTGATGCTGCTGTAGTTGATATAGTTATCTAGGGCTGCTGAGCTTGTCGTTCTTTGGCAGCAAAGACCATGCTGAAGACTCCTTGGCATTATCTACATTGTCTACAAAATCCATGGTGATATCACGAGAAGAAAGAAGACATCAGATTAAGCTGGGAGAACAGGTCCTGGAGCAGGTCGACCACTTTAAATATCTCGGAGCTATTATAGACCGAAAGGGAGGCATCAAAAAAGAGTTGGCCACTCGAAAAGCAGCAGCTGGGAGACTTTTTCGGGCCATAAATCGAGGATTCCTCAGCCAGAGAGAGGTTGGTAAGAAAACGAAGATGACTGTATACCGCTCCACCTATGTCCCAGTCTTGACATATGGATGCGAGTCATGGGCAATGACTACAAGCCACAAAAGCCAGATCCAAACCTCAGAAATGAGGTATCTGAGGAATGTGGTTGAAGTAACAAGAAGAGACATGGTCCGCAACCAGACGATACGTCAAGGCCTAAAATGCCACCCTCTGCAGACCCAAGTAGAACAGTCCCAACTAAGATGGTTTGGCCATGTCTGCAGAATGGGAGAAGATCGGCTACCACGACAAGCATGGGAAACAAAGAGTCAGGGATCCAGACCCCCCAGGACGACCCAGAGTCCGCTGGGAGGACAACATTAGACAATCTTTAAAGGACCGGGGACTAGAATGGAACCAGGCTAGGAGGAAGACAGCCGATAGGATAGTCTGGCGCTCTCTCTTCCAACCTCTACATCTTACGGTAGAAGAGGAACGACTAATAAGTAAGTAAGTTGTTGATGCTGCTGTTGTTGATGTACTCGTAGTTATCTAGGACTGCTGATCTTGTCGTTCTTTTGCAGCAAAGACCATGCTAAAGACTCCTTGGCATTATCTACATTGTAGATCTAGAATTTTTCTGCGCATTTTTCTTCTGCCATTTTGAAACTTATTGAGCTGGAGTCATGACCTCAAATTTCTTTCTCCGGCACTCAATCCCGTCTGGTTTGCATTTAAAGGATATTCACATCTGGTTTCATGCAGCATACTGTACATTCCCCGCCATCCACTACGGCTCTCCCAATATGCAGGGCTAAAATTCTCTACTCTGGTTCTGGGCTCTCCAAAGGAATCGTCACATCTGGCACAGAGCTACCTCCCAGCTCCCCATACCTATCACTTATTCATTGAGCTATCACCCTGCACACTGAAAACAAGGTAAAAGCCGGAGTTAAGTCTGGGTCTCAAAAGATACTGCCAAGCTTCGTGCAATGCTGGGTCTCATCATGTTTCACAACTCGGGGGATCATGACTAGTCAATCCCTAAAGCGTTGGCTGGGCAACTAGAAGTTTGACTGTTTCCATAATACATCACGAAGAGTTTCTTCTGGGGTCTTATGCTTCTTGGTTAGAGATCTGACTCTGGAATTCATGCAAGACCAGAGTGCACTCAGAGATAGATCTAACACTGGAACACACACAAGACCAGAGTGTGCTCATAGATAGATCTAACTCTGGAATATACACAAGACTTGAGTTCCTTTCATACATCGATCTAACTCTGGAACACAAACAAGAGCAGAGTGCACTCAGAGATAGATCTAACACTGGAACTCACACAAGAACAGAGTCCGCTCAGAGATAAGCCTAACTCTGAAACACACACGACCAGAGTACACTCAGAGATAGATCTAACTCTGGAACACACACAAGAGCAGAGTGTACTCAGAGATAGAACTAACTCTAAAACACACACAAGACCTGAGTGAACTCAGAGACAGATCTAACTCTAAAACACACACACAAGACCTGCGTGAACTCAGAGATTGATCTAACTCTAAAACACACACAAGACCTGAGTGACCTCAGAGATACATCTAACTCTAAAACACACAAACAAGACCCGAGTGAACTCAGAGATAGATCGAACTCTAAAATACACACACAAGACCAGAGTGCACTTAGAGATAGTTCTATCACTGGAACACACACTAGATCAGCGTGTATTCTGAGATCAAACCCTGGACTTTACGCAAGAGCAGCAAGCATTCCTCTGCATCCCCTCTCATAAAGTGTATGTGATTACTGTAAGTTTTGGAAACACCCTGAAGAAAAACATTCTAATATTTCGGGAATTTTGTAATAATTAAAATTAACTGGTTATGTTAAACAAACATCAAAAATTGTGTTGCGATGTCTAGAAATGCGCCGTGTTGCAATAATGGGTGTTGTAGGTAGATGAAGACTGCGTGTATGATGAAAAAACAAAGGTCAACTCGACCGACGCAGGGTTGTGTAAACATGGAGTGAGAGTGCCAGGTACGCGAATGATGGAATGTTCTGTGGAGTTGACAAGTGGACAGGACACTCACTCACTCAGCTGGAAGTCAACGACATAGACGACTGTGGACGTTTTCTATGGTTTAATGAGGACGCACACTCGGACATCACGATACAGTCATTTGAACAGGTTGGCAAAAATCATCGTACATTTGATAAATAGGTGACAACATCAAACTTTCATTCGCATAGCATCTGAATACAATGGAACGATAGTTGGCAAGCACATAATATTCTGGTTGTCTATCGTCTCGTTCCTTAATTGACTAGTCGTGTCAGCTAACAAGTATTGATTAATAATGGCTCCTTATCAGCCCCTCTTCTGACTAAGTCTTTCAGGCCTTAACTTCAACAACTGTTTATGGCAACAATCTTAAAGCACCAGTAGTGGGTTTTCTTTATAGTAGGCAGATCTCTGAATCATCATCTGATAATAAGGTCGTCCCTCTTCTCGATTGATGATTTGATTAGACTGAAAAATGGGATCCAAAATGGCTCTCTTTTCAGTGAGCTTCGCTCACCCAAGGTGAAAATATGAAGCATAATTAAAGCGCTGTTCATATATAAATGTCCTTCTTGGGCTTTGAATATTCTGCAATCAATAATGCTGGTTACATTAAATAATCTAGTGCTGCTAGGTAACATGTCATCTTCATCTGTAGACCATAATCATCTAGACGTACGACGACACGGCTGCCCATCTAGGCATAGCAAAAAGTACAATAAATGGCTTCTTTACCTTGTCATAGAAAATACACTAGCGAATAGCACACGCCGTCCCTTGGCGTTAAGAATAAACACTGGGGAGAATCATTAACATGATAGGTATAAAAAACGATCTCATTCCCCAAGAAATAACACAGAGATTCTGCTTCGGACTTTCCTCCTCGTCCATACAGCATTTAGCAGACCCGACATGCCGGAAGCCTCGGCGACAACTCACCCCTCCAGACATGCGCAGAAGCACACTTGACCCCAGAGTTCAACTAAAAAAATAGGCCGACGTTAGACATAACAGATATAAAGATATAAGACCCAATCGCCTTCAATAGACAAGGAATAAACATTAACTCAGGTTATAAACCTTTAAGTAAGACCAATCTGTTTCTGGCCATACCAGAACCAAAACCGACGTAAATCCAGAATTCATACGCCAGGTTCGAGATTCAAGAAAAGATAACCCATATAACGTAATATAATATCAGACCAATCACGGATTCTCTACCTTTCCCCAGACAGATAGATATTACTTTAAACATATATTGCCTCCGAAGAATCTGTTGGTAACAAATTGTTTTATTAATTACAAACCAGGCTGTTGTATTGTCATATTTTTAGGTTGACTATACTACGTACTTGTTCGTAAGTGCAAGGATAAGCACAAATAGTACTTACGTTTTAAATCCAGTTCGTCGGAACAACCCAGTTCTTGAAACTGTCTCTGTGTAGTGAATTTTAATACGTTATGCAAGAAGGTACCGTAGGCATCCCCACATTTGTCTCTTGCAGCTGTGACTGTGCACTCAATCCAGGAATCTGTGAACCTATTTATTGATATATATATATATATATATATATATATATATATATATATATATATATATATATATATATATATATATATATATATATATATATATATATATATATATATATTTATATATATATATATATATATATATATATATTTTCGGGCTGGCATTGATTTGATAAAATCTTAATCGATTAAACAGAAAGTCTTTAACTGAAGATTAATCGATCAGTTTCGAACATTTTCATAAATTATAAAATCATTTTTTTAATCACTAAGGACTTCATTTATTTTACTTGTTATAAGGCAACATAGTCTGAAAATATCATGACAATATTGAAAAATGGCAACCAGAACATTTATTATTATTGACAATACTTGTCAAATTCCACATCACAAACCATTTAAAATAGCAATGTTGTCACGTTTAAGCAAAAAATATAACCATTGCTAAAATGGAATAATCGATTACAATTTTTTTTTTCAATTAATCTATGAAACAAATTTAACCTAATAATCGATTATTTAATCTTTAAAGAAATCAGCCCTAATATATATATACATATATATTTCAGCCGTGTGAAAACACACAGCATTGTGCCCTTTTCAACAAGACCTTGAGCTGATGGCAAAAGAGAGAAAGAAAAATGAGGTTGTTGAAGTCCTATGCTCCTTAGCGAGCGGAAAAAATGATGATAGGAAACTCTATACAGAGCGATACAACAGGAGGCAATCTGATCATCAGAATCAGTCCCCCCGTCGAGCAAGTGTTTCGGCCCATTATTCTCCTTTACACTCTGAGGGGGCGGGCCCACCTGGGTCATGACTCCCAAGTGTCTCAGCCTCCTGTTGTCTTAGGTTGTCCACGTCGCGCTACCATACAGTGCTGGTGACGCAGGCGTTATATACCGCAGCTTTGGTCTTCATTGTGGCTAAATCCGAAAGAAGCGCTTAATTTTTTTTTCTTTCTTTTGTGGATGATGTGAGGAAGGGGGTCTGGGGGTTGTATTGGAAAATTGAATGTAAATTAGTTAACTAGTACAGATGAAATAACAATCTTTTAAGTAACATATTATTTGATTAATCCGGTTTCACAAACACTTATAACACATAAGGAAGGGAAACCCGAGGCATGTAAACAGTAAATAAATATTAGACAAACATAAAGGTATGTTTTCAGGCACTCGTAAGAAATAAAGAAATAGAAAACTAGACAACATAAAAAACAACAGACGTGAGTAGCTTAACCAGGACTCGAACCCAGGACCTTCCGTGCGATAACCCCGTCTAGCTATGCAAGCGAATCACACTATCCTTCCCGCCATCTAGGCATCACCAAAAAATGATGCTTCGATGACGAGTTATTAGTGCGAACCGCAAGACATAATACCGGAAATTTACCATGGGCAGTCCAGCCTATTAATGGCGCAATCACCTCTGTTGTTCCCCTATTATACAGTATAGGTCAGTCCACACAAGACAAAGACCTTAATACTGTGTCTAGTAAATGATAGTAGACTAAGAACAGTAAGTACAGGACAGAGGGTAGATTTTTGGTATTGTATAAACATTTATAACACATAAGGAAGGGAAACCCGAGGACTGTAAACAGTAAATAAATATTAGAAACGTGCCTGAAAACATACCTTTATGTTTGTCTAATATTTATTTTTTTCACAAACACTACTTTACTGGTTAAATATTTCTACGTTTTAATAAATATATCGCCCATTGTGGCTTTATGTAATTTTAAACAATAAAAAATAAGTTCAATGGTAATTAAACTCCTCATTAACTACAATTACTAATTATGTTAAAGTTGTATAAAATAATGTTAAACTTGAGAGCAAATCCACAAAAATGTCTAGAGTTGAAAAAAAAAAAAAAAACTAAAGATTACAATATTAATATAAGTCGTCCATGAGGAAGTTATTAAATATTGCGCGTACAAGTAGACTATAAAGGTGGAGGTAATAAAATCTATTTTTTCAGACATCACTTATGAAAAAAGCGGTCTTCCCTCGTAATTTTTATGTGACAAATTTGTTCCCCAATTTTATTTTATTTTATTTTTTTTTGGTTAAATCCCCAGTAGTCACACTTCGTCACAAATTATGACCCCCCTCGCCCGTCACCGCGTGACGTCATATGTGGACAACCACTTTAGTAACAGACTTCTCCGATTGGACTGCGTATAAGAATCTTTTTACTCTTAAATTTCTTCACAAGAAAAAGGTGTAGGAAATTGGTATAGATTTTCTCAGCTATATTTATTCAAAGTAAATGTAAAACACACTAAGAACTACAGTAAAATCAGCTGAAACATGGTCCGTTGAGGTTTTTATTCAGAAAATCATTAGCGAATGAAGAAAATTTAGTACTATGTTAACTATAGAATACAAAGTTTCTATAAACATTCCTTACAAAACTATTTGCGTAGTATACCCTCAAACATACCGTAGGCTTAAGGATGATTTCACAGCAAATTGTAACTTCCCGAACATGTTTGTAGTCTATTAAAAATATGTATAATAATACAAATTATTAATTAACTTTAAAGGATGTGACAGTTGTCAAGCTCGGGGCAGTTGTGAAACACACTATGGCGTGTCTCTGCTGTTAATTTATATTACTTGAAACGTAGACATTAGGAATACTGTAAAACCTATTATTAACGGGTTAATAAATGAAGTGTATAGTCCGATAATGCAGACCGTCTGGTATTTCCGAATTATGTATAAACATATAGCCTAAACCAGGGGTCGGGAAACCTTCCATGACAAAGAGCCAAATATTTAGTTTTGTCTCCATTTAAAAAAAAAATTGAAGAGCAGCATGAAAAAGAATCACATGGTATCCCTCAATATATATATTATATATAATTGAAATAATAAACACAATTTGTCAAATCCTATTTTAATACACAATAAGTAATACAATTTTTTCAGTACCAAATATTTAGATAAGATGTAACATAATAATAAAATTAAACATACAAATGAAAAGTAAGGAAATTTAATCAGACTTTTGCTGTTGGATTTCCTTGCAAAGTTGGTCAATATTTGGTGAATAATCTGTTGTTTTCATTTTCAAGCATGAGTGGAGACTCACTCATTCAATTGGCTTCTTAATTTGCTTTTGATATAATTCGTGTTGGACAATAATTATTCACAAATATTTGTTGATCCAAAAATTGAGAGAAGCCCAAATGCAAATTTCTTCAGCTCAACATAGCTGTCGGCTACACAGTTCCAAACATCAACTGTGATCTGATCTTGTTTTTTGAGCTCACGTATTTCAGACGACTTGTGTTGTAGTAACAGGGCTGATTTTTGCCTTTCAAGATTGTTAAGCTCATGGACTAGATATGTAAATTTTGAACACAACAATATTTTATCCTCTAAATCTACCAATTCAAGTTCAAAATCAACTTGGTCAGTTTGAGGATAGACCTGAACAATTCAATTTGGTGATATCTGTTTCAAGAGGTTTTCTCAAAAATGACAAGGTTGCCTTTTCTAGCACTTCTTTCCAAGAGCAAAATAGCTGTATTACCCTTTTCTTTTTTTTTTTATTTATAATGCTCAAGTGAGAAGTCATGTCCAGCATGAAGTAGAATTTCTGAAACCAGTCAGGGTTTGATAACTCAGGATATTCAAGTTTCTTCTCTTTCAGCCATATCTTTACTTTATTAAGACAAGCAGCAAACCTCATCAGAGCCTTGCCTCTAGATAACCACCGTACCTTGTTATGCAAAAGAAAATCAGAGTATTCATGATTGACTTCTTGGAGAAACTCACAAAACTGTCGGTGATTCAGACTACTTGCCATTATTTGGTTTACAATCTTAACTACTAATTCCATTACCTTCAGTATTTCTTCTGGGAAGGTTTGTGCACAGAGGGCTTCTTGGTGAATAATGCAGTGAAAAGATATCACATCATGGTTAATACTTTTTGTTAATAAAGTAATGAAACCATTTTCTCTCCCTCTCATGCTCGGATCTCCATCTGTAGCAACGGATATGATTTTGTTTATATCTATTTCTTTCTTTTGCAAGCATTCAGATACTGCAGTTGCAATATATTCTCCCCGAGTCTGTCTCCTGAGTGGCAGTAGTTTTTTTTTTTTTTTTTTTTTTTTTTTTTTTTTTTTTTTTTTTTTTTTTTTTTGCGTACGCCCGCTAATACTCGAGGCGAAATCTCAGGTTATTATTTTTTTTATGTCTAACCTGACATTGATTTTACGTGAGTATCCCTTTATTTCTTGTACAGAGACAGATGTCCCTCGCCATTCAGGCAAATACTCGCCGATTTCGGAGGTACCCATTGCAGCTGGGTCGGCTCAGGAGCCGCCAGTCCCTGGTCGACGACACTCCTTCAAATGTCCTCGCCAGGTCTCGAGTTAATCCAGTCCAAATCCCGGTCGACGAAAAATCCTCAAATGCCGTCGCCCGGGTTTGATCCTGTATCACCCGGTCGCCAGAGCGGTGTTGTAACCACTACGCTAGCGCGGCTCCCAGTGGCAGTAGTAAAATCAACTCTTCTTGTGGTCCTTTAGAGTTTACATATCTGCAAATGAGAGCAACTTGTGCAATGTCATCAACATCACAAGACTCATCGCATGCCAGAGAATATCATGATACTGATTTAATGTCTTCAATTTGCTGGCTAGTTATATCAGTGGCCATCCTTACTGTTCTTTCTTTTACAGTCCTTGCAGACGGTGGCAAAGTCTTTAATTTTTTTTCACTATTTCACTTTTGTTTTTAAAATCTTTAAAAAAGATGCTCAGATATTTTAATAAAACATTCTTTAAAGTTCTGTCAAAAAGCCCTAACAATTCTGCATATTTGAAAATATAAAACATTTCTCTTGTCTTTAAAATAATAAAAATATGCCAAAATCCTTAAAGGTAGGGGACCCAATCCCAACAGTTTAGTCCACGAAAAGTGTGTGTCGAAAGGTGGCTTAAGTGCACGGACACTAAGAGTTAAGTAGCCGAGAGCCAAGAGCCGTACGAGTTGCCTCAAAGAGCCGCATGCGGCTCGCGAGCCGCGGGTTCCCGACCCCTGGCCTAAACCGTCGAAGAAACGGGAATAAGGTATGAGTAAAGAAATACACTATTATGCTCACGCGAGTTTCAGCAAATATTGCGCGCGACCGTGTCTGCTACTTCAGCGGCTGTATCGCTAATTAACAGACAAGACCGCTACCTTAACACATTCCCACTGATACCAACATTTCATTCGTTATTTCCGAAATCCGTACATAAAAGATCCGTTAATAAGAGGTTTTACAGTATTATAACAAAAGAAGTAGTTAAACATTGTTTACAGGAACGCATTCATTAAACGTGATATATAACATTGATTTTATTGTTTCAGATCGGGGTGTCTAACATAGGACCATGAACCTAAACACTTTCTGAAAAACCAAAAAGTCGCAGAAAATTGGTTTTGTACATAAACCAGGAAATGACCAAACAAACTGACTTGAATTAGAAAGGATCGCACATGTTTCAATTTCGGAGTTCAATATTTGGGATCAAATTTTAAAAAAAAATACTGACATGCTTTAACGCAGGCTTCTTGTAAGTGGCTTTTGATGTCTTTGACGACATGCTTGGTTAAACGCAATGGTCGCTCCCAGTGAAACTATGACTTCTAAAGTGCCGTAATGATCTACAACAAGAACAGTACTCACGGACATAGCTCCCCCGAGCCAAGTTTTCTGTTGTCGCTGAGAGCCCCAACTGCCACCATAAGTACCTCATATTCAAACTTCTCAACGCAACTTTGCACCTCTACAGCAATCTCCAGTTGCTTCTCTTCGTTGTCTTTGCACTCAGACTCCGCGATAGCCGTGATGTCTGTTAAGATTGGAAAATCATACTTCTTTTCATTTAAAGCCAGCCACACAATTTAAAAGAAACATGATTGATTACTCTTTCATTTTGTTTCAAGGAGTTAAAAATTGCAAAAATGAGCCACTAATTTTATTTTGTGCGTACATCCGTTGTAAGCAGCAATCAAAGAACAAACTGAGTTGATTTTTGATTCACGTGTTGAAGAGTTTGGCCACAAAATTTGACGACCAACTTCAAATGTGCTCTACATTAAAAACTCATTCTCCCCCCCCCTTTCCCCCCCCCCCCCAACCAACAAAGGAAAAGAAACAACAAAAATAATTACGTTTTTAATGTGATGTTGGTAAAACAACCTCAAATAAATGTTGGCATTCGTCTACCAGAAATACAAGGAGACAATACGAATAACCGCGTAATATTTTCAGCTACATAAAGCTAATTTTTATCATCATCATCAGAAAAAAAGCATCACAATATGATGGGAGAACATGTCCTGGAGCAGGTCAATTACTTTAAATACCTTGGAGCTGTCGTAGACTGCAAGCGGGCATCAAAGAAGAGTTGGCTACCCGAAGAGCAACAGTTGCAGTACTTTGTCACGACAATAAATCGAGTATTCCTCAGCGAAAAAGACATTGGTGAAAGGAAGAAGATGGCCGTATACCGCTCCTAGTCTTGACTTATGGATGCGAGTCATGAGCAATGACTACAACCCATTAAAGCCAGCTCCACAGCTCAGAAATGAGGTATCTGAGGAAAGTGGTTAAAGTAACAAGAAGAGACATAGTCCGCAACTAAACGATACTTCATGGCCTCAAAACCCACCCTCAACCCCTTTGCAGACCCGAGTGGAACAGTCCCAGTTACACTGGTTTGGTCATGTTTGCAGAATGGGAGAAGATCGGCTATCACAAACAAATATGGGAAATGTCACGTAGGGTTTATATTCATTTAATTTCCTACATTTTCTTCCTATTCTTTCACCCGAAAATTCTCTCTTTTATTATCTCTGTATTTCATTTTTTTCCTGTATTTTTTCATCCATTCGTTTTGCGAATATTATTTTCATATAATTCGCAAACTTTACCTGTTTCTTTCTCAAAACTGAGAATCGCGCTAGGACGATATTACGTAGATATCAGGGCTGCAGGGCGTCATAAGGCGTGATAAGTCGGTTCGCTGAACATAGGACGTAGCAAATCGTCTACATTCTCACCGAGCGCGCGAGTTTCTTCTCGGCATTAGTCCCGGTGAGGTGTGATACTTTACATCTGCACCGGTCAGTATCCAGACATTTGTCTGGAAAATTCCAAACTGACACGGCGCTCACTTGGGCCATGGTCAGCTGTAGTGTGAAAACTGCCCTGAAATGGAGTCAGGCTGTCTGGGATTTGAAACTGACACGCGTACATCGTGGTCAGTAGGTGACAGTTACGACACGCGTTAAGCGGACGTAAATGTTGGGAGTAGGGGAGATAATTTCGCGTGGCGAAATAGTTTGGGCCCTTTGTCTGATTTTAAGATATTGGCCAAGTTTGAAACTTTAATTTCATTCTCGCTCATAGACTCCACAGTAGATAGGTCGCTCGAAAACAGAATAGCTGTTAGCGAAGATCTCAGTTTGTTTCGGCAATTTGTCGAACTTCTAGACTTCCAGAAATATTTTCAGCATTTTTATTCTTAAGTTGTGCGACTACCTGTAATTCTGTGATTGAGGTAATTAATATGATAGATATATAGATTTTGTGAGTGTTAAAGTGTTAAATCGCTTAATTCATTTTAATCTATTTCTTTAGCGCAGAAGAGAAATAAAGTGGTAGGCTATTATATTTTCTAGGGAAGCATTCAGTGGAAAGCAGAATAAAATTAAAATTTCTAGCTTATAACGGCAATTGTAGCTATTTATAAATTTAATTTAACTGCTAATACTCAGTCGAGTGTATTTTTCTAAACTAACGTATAAACTCTAGAATCCAGCCTCATGAATGGTGACGGAATACGCACGTGTTCTTAATTTATGAGGATTGCTGATTTTTAAATATAACTTACGTCACGGGAAGTTTAAATGATAAGCAAAGCTCTCTGCTTGCAAGTTTAAATGTAAGTTTTAACCAGTACAGATTCTGTTTATTATATTATATGTGTTATTTTTCCTCCACACAGTGAAAGTTTTGGGGTGACCCTAACTTTACCAGCACCTAGTAGTAGTTTCCATACACGTGAAGAAATAGACAGTCCTTATTTTGAACCACGTGGGTTTTCTCAAGTAACACTGATCTGACGGTGCAAGTTAGACAGAAATACTAATATCCCTATAACGGGTTTTCAAAGACTGTAATGATAAATACTGGACCTTGGAGCCAGCACTTAATTTCTTCTAGAAACTCTATATAATTTGCTGCCTGGTGGCGTGAATATTAACAATCATTTCCCGACTAGATTATATCTTGTGGACAAATCTGTGGTGTGACTAAAGTGAATCCTATACTGAGAGAAGGCACCGACCTGACATTCATCATTTTTTTTAGAAACCTACGCTATTGACACTGTGCTCTGCTAACTCCCGCGCCTGGAATAATTGGTAGGTGACTTAATCAGACATTTGAACAAATTTGCATACCCAAGTAGTCGTTCCCGGAGACTCCAAGTTAAATACGTCTTTTGGAACTGGGGACTTCTTGGCAGAAGACTGCATTTTTTGAGTCTGTGTGAAAATCTAAAATCAATGTGTTCCAAGAGGCAGCAAGCAAAGTCGTGAGTACAAGTTTGAGAAGCCATGGCGGAATGAATGAGTGTACGCTGGTTTGAGTGATATTTTCCACTATTTTATCTTTGACACCCTGTTGCTGTCCTATTTGTTTTTTTTTTCAATCTGCATAATTTGTTGCTAAGGCTAGAGTTCTTGTGTTTTGTCTTAGGTTAAATCAGATTTTTTCAAACTCTGTGCATATAATTACGAGATAAAACAAAGAAAAACTCTTAGACTCAAACCCTATGTATCTGTGACTCGGGCGCCATCATCTGTTCTCTTAACGGGGCCGGGCTAAACCTAGAGTTAACACTATAACGGGGCTATCATCCTTGCAACATTTCCTAGATTTTTTATGACTATGTGTATATGTATTTTCCTTGATGTACTTTCTTTGATGTTGTGAGCCGATTTTTCCTGATATTAAAATCGCTCTTGAACTAAAAAAATCGTGTTTGGTCAGCTCGTTCTAGATAATATATATATCATTGTTATAGTTTTCCCACGTCTGTGTGTTTACCTGTCGTCACGTGTATGTGCGTGCCTGTGAGTGATAGAAATATACGTAATATGTATATTGGTGTAGTCTGTCTGACGCTGTAACAACTGTTGTAGAAGATAGGTGAGAGAGAGAAGAATTCTTTTCGCTTTCAGAGATAGCCACTATATCAAATCTATCATCTCACGAGTGTGGAAATTCTATTACCTTTCACTAACTCTCACTGAGTCTATCACCTATTCAAACCTATTCAGAAGGGACCAAACCTAGTCTTAATTCTCCTATCGGAAATCTACGACAAATGGGGACTCGTTTCCGGTCTTTGAACTTAGAATAGGAAGACGAGTACGACAAACGTGGACTCGTCTATCTGGATTTTGTACTTAAGATTCTGTATTCTGATATAGAGTAAGAGTGTGATGTCTTGTGACTGTGTATCTTTTAAAAAATAATTACCCCCTAGACTAGCGATCTGTTTACGGGCGTGCTGACCACACAAACTAATAAGTTTTTTTTTTCCACAGCATCTTTGAATAATATACATTTTGGTTACAGGTTGATTTTGTCGGGATATATGTTAACTGCTGATTGTAATACTAAATGCTGGTAAAGTGGTGAGTGTATAACATTCACTGGGTACTGAGGCAGAACGGCGTTTGAACTAAGTTAAGGAGTGTGTTTCGGACTTTTTGTCCAGATTAATTCCCTCCCTTACCCGATCTGACTTCAGGGGCGAACTTATAGTGGATTTTTAAAAATTAAGGGATTATTTTTCTCTTTAATTTTTGCAATATTCTTTTGCTTTTCCACTGTAGCAACTTATTTTTCAGTTGTAATCTTAACTACCATTTATTTGGCGTA
This sequence comes from Oreohelix idahoensis, assembly GCA_024509875.1. Lineage (NCBI taxonomy): Eukaryota > Metazoa > Mollusca > Gastropoda > Stylommatophora > Oreohelicidae > Oreohelix > Oreohelix idahoensis. The sequence goes on from JAMPIV010011849.1 coordinate 45,916, forward strand.
GTCGTGTTTTGCATTGAGTGCTTTATTGCCGATAATAGCAGCGATAGTTAGATTTTAATTTGGAGGAGGTATCCCAGGGTTAAGGATATCATCTTTTGATTTTTGGTAATTTTTTTTCTCTTAAGTGGTAGGAACCAGGTTATTCTTTTTCCTATTTTCTTTCTCGACTAGTCTCAGTCACTGATTTAATATGGCCGAGAGGGCGAAACTGAGGCAGATGTTAAGACAGGAAGCAATGGAAGAGGGACTGGAAGGAGAAGAAGCGAAAGCATTTGTCAGAGACGAACTCGAGAGATATGATGCGGAGAGGAAAGCAGCGGAATCTAAGGAAAAAGCCGCCGCAGATTTACAGCAGAAGAAGATGGATGAGGAAATGGAAATTCGCAGGATGCTGCATGAGGAAAAAGAGAAGGAGAGACAGCATGAGAAGGAGAGGGAGGAGAGACAGCATGAGAAGGAGAGGGAGGAGAGAGAGGAAAGAGAGAAGCAGAGACAGCACGAGTTGGCGCTTAAAACTCTTGAGTTCCAAAGTCGTGGTGCTGCCTCTACCTCCAGCAATGGAGAGTCTTCTCCTCATTCTTCCTTAACTGACCCTGCTAACACTCAATCCCTTCAACTAAATGCTATGTCTTTCACTCTTGAATCTTTTCCTTGTCCAAATGAGAAGATTGACACATGGCTAGAGAAATTTGAGAAAATTGCAACTCTGTACGGGTTAGAGAGGTCGCGTTGGAATATGAAACTTTCCCAGGCCCTAAAAGGTTCTGCTTATGATGTTTATGCTAAGCTGGAAAGTAGCCAACAAGACGACTACGATGTGTTGAAGAAAGCGTTACTGGAGCGCTTTGAAATGAACGCTCGCAAGTTTTTGCAACTGTTTCGCAACAGCCGGAAAGAGAATTCTGAAACTTTTCACCAGTTCTCATCTCGTCTTAAGGGATATCTAACAAAGTGCCTTGAGCTTTCGCAGCTCCCCTCTACCTATGAAGGTCTTGAGGAACTTGTTCTAACTGAACAAATAAAGAACACTTTGTCTGCTGATACCCGGAGATTTCTCGCTGAGCAGGGGGCAGAAAAACTTGAAGACATTTTGGAAAAGTCTGAGCGTTATCACAATGCGCTGGCTGAACTACCGGCCACAAAGCGGAAACCGACAGAGGAGCATTTTCGAAAACATAACCTAGAGCAATCTTCTCAGGCTTCTAACCAAAACAACCACAGAGAAACTGGACCTCAAAACCCCCCTCCTGAAAAATCCAAGTTCTACAAGAACAAGTACCCCAACCACCCCAAACAGTCTGATCAACCCGACCGCCCTACATGGCAGCGTAGCCAGAAAGGACAAGGTGGCAAAGGGAGAACCCCTGAGCACGGGACATATGATCAGACCGAGCACACCGAGCCGAAACGAATCGGATGCTTATTAACAGTCTCGCAAGGCGGAATTATTGACAGTGATTCCCAACCTGTTGAGGATACACCCTCAACGCGAGGTTCTGTTATTTTGAACGGTTCTCAAACTTCTTGCTTATTTGACACGGGGCTTTCTTATGATTGCATTGTTGCCAGGAACCTGGTTAAACCCGGTCAAGAGACAGGAGAGACCGTCAAACTTTGTGGAGTTCGTAAGAGTGATGCACCTACAGCGCTTCCCATCGCATTGGTGGAGATACACTCTGACTTTGTCAGAGGTGTGATCAAAGCGGCTGTTATGGATGATCCCATCTACCCAGTCATACTTGGCGGGAGATACGTGTGTATTGGGAAACCGGAAGAGCCGATTGTGGCAGCAGTAACTACAAGAGGGCAAACCAAGAAGGAACGGGAGCCTGCGCCAAATTTGTTACCTATGGAACTTAAAGAAGCGCAATACAAGGACCCTACTTTGGCACCCTGCTTTAGGAAACTGCCCATGGCTAAGGAACCCAAACAGCACGGGGACATTTTTTCTGAGGATGGCGTACTTTATCGGAGAACGGGCAAGCCTGACCAAGGTTACAACCAGCTCCTAGTACCGAAACAGTACAGAAGCCAAATCCTAGAAATGGGGCACTCTCTTCCCTTTAGCGGACATATGGGACAGAACGCCACAAACCAACGTATAACCACTCATTATTGGTGGCCAGGAGTAAATACTGATATTATCAGATATGTCAAATCCTGTGCCCAGTGCCAACGTGTGCCACCCAAGCAACGGGCACCCCCAGTTTCTTTGGGTGAAATGCCAATAGTGGGTACACCATTCGAACGGGTTGTGATCGACATTTTAGGGCCTTTCGAAAGGACTAAAAGAAGGAACAGGTTCATCCTGACCTTAGTCGATACATGCACTTTATGGGCAGAAGCTATCCCGCTAACATGCGCAGATGCCAAGCATGTCGCAGAAGCCCTCGTGCAGATTTTCACTCGGTTGGGATTCCCTCAGCAAGTGTTGACGGATAATGGATCTCCATACCGAAACCTGTTGATGGATGAGATCGTTAAGATCTTGAGGACCCAACACATCCACACTAAGCCATATACTCCGGCGGGAAATGGGCTCGTGGAACGTGCTAATGGAAACCTCACCATGATGCTAAGTAAGCTGGCACAAGTGAAACCTGAAGATTGGGATCTCTGTATTCCTGCAGCATTATTTGGCTACAGAGAATCTCCTCATACTTCCACAGGATTTCCGCCAGCTACACTCTTATTTGGCAGACCCATTAAGGGCCCAATTGAAGCCTTACTTCAGTCTCTGACAGACGAGAAGGCGGATGAGACAGTCGTCTCAGCAAGTAAATATGTGTCGGTTTTAAAGGAAAGGTTGAAACTAGGGTGGGACCTAGCAACGACTAACTTTAAGCGAGCACGCACCAAGCACGCTAACCGATACAGGAAAGTCGCGGAAGAGAGAGAACTGGAAGCAGGAGAGAAAGTTTTGGTGTTGCTCCCTACCGAGAACAACCAACTGAAGATCGGATGGCAAGGGCCGTTTACCGTCCTGAAAAAGATTTCTAAGGCTAACTACCAGATCTCTATTGAAGGAAAGGAGAAGGTTTTCCATTTAAATCTCTTAAAGAGATACTTGGAAAAACCAGTGCCAACCTCCGACCATCTCCTGACGATCGCCAAAACTGATGAAGATGACGATAGTGGCAGGGATATTCCACCGCTATCACAGGAAATCTTTCAAAAATGTCAGAAGCGGCGACGCTCTTTCAAGCGCGCATATGAGACATTCCAGGGGAAGGAAACTTTGAGGAGTGGACTTGAGTAGGAATTGGACAGAGATGGAGGGGGAATATGAGAGGGAAGAGGACAGACACCCCGAAGCTACGGTTATAGGAAATTAAACTCCATAACGTAGACATGGAGTGCTTCCATATCTTAAAGGGGGGAGGCTCTGTCACGTAGGGTTTATATTCATTTAATTTCCTACATTTTCTTCCTATTCTTTCACCCGAAAATTCTCTCTTTTATTATCTCTGTATTTCATTTTTTTCCTGTATTTTTTCATCCATTCGTTTTGCGAATATTATTTTCATATAATTCGCAAACTTTACCTGTTTCTTTCTCAAAACTGAGAATCGCGCTAGGACGATATTACGTAGATATCAGGGCTGCAGGGCGTCATAAGGCGTGATAAGTCGGTTCGCTGAACATAGGACGTAGCAAATCGTCTACATTCTCACCGAGCGCGCGAGTTTCTTCTCGGCATTAGTCCCGGTGAGGTGTGATACTTTACATCTGCACCGGTCAGTATCCAGACATTTGTCTGGAAAATTCCAAACTGACACGGCGCTCACTTGGGCCATGGTCAGCTGTAGTGTGAAAACTGCCCTGAAATGGAGTCAGGCTGTCTGGGATTTGAAACTGACACGCGTACATCGTGGTCAGTAGGTGACAGTTACGACACGCGTTAAGCGGACGTAAATGTTGGGAGTAGGGGAGATAATTTCGCGTGGCGAAATAGTTTGGGCCCTTTGTCTGATTTTAAGATATTGGCCAAGTTTGAAACTTTAATTTCATTCTCGCTCATAGACTCCACAGTAGATAGGTCGCTCGAAAACAGAATAGCTGTTAGCGAAGATCTCAGTTTGTTTCGGCAATTTGTCGAACTTCTAGACTTCCAGAAATATTTTCAGCATTTTTATTCTTAAGTTGTGCGACTACCTGTAATTCTGTGATTGAGGTAATTAATATGATAGATATATAGATTTTGTGAGTGTTAAAGTGTTAAATCGCTTAATTCATTTTAATCTATTTCTTTAGCGCAGAAGAGAAATAAAGTGGTAGGCTATTATATTTTCTAGGGAAGCATTCAGTGGAAAGCAGAATAAAATTAAAATTTCTAGCTTATAACGGCAATTGTAGCTATTTATAAATTTAATTTAACTGCTAATACTCAGTCGAGTGTATTTTTCTAAACTAACGTATAAACTCTAGAATCCAGCCTCATGAATGGTGACGGAATACGCACGTGTTCTTAATTTATGAGGATTGCTGATTTTTAAATATAACTTACGTCACGGGAAGTTTAAATGATAAGCAAAGCTCTCTGCTTGCAAGTTTAAATGTAAGTTTTAACCAGTACAGATTCTGTTTATTATATTATATGTGTTATTTTTCCTCCACACAGTGAAAGTTTTGGGGTGACCCTAACTTTACCAGCACCTAGTAGTAGTTTCCATACACGTGAAGAAATAGACAGTCCTTATTTTGAACCACGTGGGTTTTCTCAAGTAACACTGATCTGACGGTGCAAGTTAGACAGAAATACTAATATCCCTATAACGGGTTTTCAAAGACTGTAATGATAAATACTGGACCTTGGAGCCAGCACTTAATTTCTTCTAGAAACTCTATATAATTTGCTGCCTGGTGGCGTGAATATTAACAATCATTTCCCGACTAGATTATATCTTGTGGACAAATCTGTGGTGTGACTAAAGTGAATCCTATACTGAGAGAAGGCACCGACCTGACATTCATCATTTTTTTAGAAACCTACGCTATTGACACTGTGCTCTGCTAACTCCCGCGCCTGGAATAATTGGTAGGTGACTTAATCAGACATTTGAACAAATTTGCATACCCAAGTAGTCGTTCCCGGAGACTCCAAGTTAAATACGTCTTTTGGAACTGGGGACTTCTTGGCAGAAGACTGCATTTTTTGAGTCTGTGTGAAAATCTAAAATCAATGTGTTCCAAGAGGCAGCAAGCAAAGTCGTGAGTACAAGTTTGAGAAGCCATGGCGGAATGAATGAGTGTACGCTGGTTTGAGTGATATTTTCCACTATTTTATCTTTGACACCCTGTTGCTGTCCTATTTGTTTTTTTTTCAATCTGCATAATTTGTTGCTAAGGCTAGAGTTCTTGTGTTTTTGTCTTAGGTTAAATCAGATGTTTTTCAAACTCTGTGCATACAATTACGAGATAAAACAAAGAAAAACTCTTAGACTCAAACCCTATGTATCTGTGACTCGGGCGCCATCATCTGTTCTCTTAACGGGGCCGGGCTAAACCTAGAGTTAACACTATAACGGGGCTATCATCCTTGCAACATTTCCTAGATTTTTTATGACTATGTGTATATGTATTTTCCTTGATGTACTTTCTTTGATGTTGTGAGCCGATTTTTCCTGATATTAAAATCGCTCTTGAACTAAAAAATCGTGTTTGGTCAGCTCGTTCTAGATAATATATATATCATTGTTATAGTTTTCCCACGTCTGTGTGTTTACCTGTCGTCACGTGTATGTGCGTGCCTGTGAGTGATAGAAATATACGTAATATGTATATTGGTGTAGTCTGTCTGACGCTGTAACAACTGTTGTAGAAGATAGGTGAGAGAGAGAAGAATTCTTTTCGCTTTCAGAGACAGCCACTATATCAAATCTATCATCTCACGAGTGTGGAAATTCTATTACCTTTCACTCAATGTTTCAGAACCGTACATTAGCCTCTGATTTGACATGTAAATTTAAGTTTCTGTTTATGTTGACTTCTTTGACCAGATTTCTTTCGATCTCCATATATTTTCCAAAGCGTTGATCCAGCCTTTTGTATTCTCAATTTGATAGTATTACCTGTCCCTCCAACTCAGTCAATATCGCTCCCAAAGTATATACACACACGCGCGCACGCACACACACACACGCGCACGCACACACACACACACACACACACACATATATATATATATATATATATATATATATATATATATATATATATATATATATATATATATATATATATATATATATACTACTACTGGACAAAAGTTAAGGGCCGCCATTCAGTTTAGACAAGGTTTATATAATTCTTCGTGAGCAGGGTCGATTTTCCAAATGTCCGGTATCTTGAAATCTCTCAAGAAGTCTGTGAATGGTAGAGTGGGACACTGCTAAACGTCTTGCAACATGACGAACAGATTGACCATCCTGAATCCATGCCATGGCTCGACCACGGTCTACAGTGCTGAGACTTCTCCTTTGTGGGATGACTAATTGCGGTGATCATTTCGACCACTTGTCATACTGATTTATTGCATACCAACGGTGAACACTCTTTACCGATGATCATTTTCCACGTGCATTCAAATTCAACTCACTTTTTCACCTTTTGAACTAGAGGGGCGTGTTGCAAAAACCACGAGTTTTTGCAGCAACAATGGCAATTTTTATGTGCGGGTTAAAGTGACCCAGTTGTTGGACATTTAAAAAAAATTAACCTAGTGCCCACAGAAATGTATACACATTTCTCTGAGCTCAGTTTTAATATATATATATATATACCGTATATCATCTACGTCTAGCGGGAGTGATTTGTCAAGTGCAATCGTGTTATCGTTTCTTTATTTGTTCTCATTATCTTTGTTTTCTACCGTGTAAGAACTAATTATCGGCTCTTAATTTGTGTACCGTAAAGGCATATTGATTGGGTGAAAGAAAGTAATCATGCCGGTATAATTTCTCACTTTCAGTATAGCAAATACTTTTGTTTTGTTTTTCGTTCCCTTCATTTTCATGTTTTCCAGATGTGTATCTATTCTTGTGACGTTCGCAACTGATTTTGTTACTTAATCTCAGACTTTCTTATCGTCCTTTCCGTTGACCCGTCGTTTCTCGCAGATACAAAAGCTAGAACTCTGACTAAGTAATGTGGCATTACTTACGCGCGTGCTCTGAGCTCCCTTTCCCCCCCCCCCCCCCCCCCACACACACACACACACAACAAACTTTAAAGTGGAAAAAAAGGAAATTAACAACACCAATGATTACAACTGTAACGTGATGTTGTGAGAACAAATGCAGTTATGTGATTTCACGTGTAGACACTGTCGAAAAATGACGGAAATTATAAGTATTACCGAAAAACAAAAACATTGCCAAGAACATTCAACATTTAATATTGACATATCAATAAGGCCAAAAAGATGATAGGAAACACTACATAGAGCGATTCAAGAGGAGGCAATTGGATCATCAGTTCCCCCCCATCAATCAAGTGTTTCGGCCCCTTAATCTCCTTTACACTCTAAGCGGGCCGGACCCACTTGGGTCATAACTCTCAAGTGTCAGCCTCTTGTTGTTTTGTTAAAATATTACCTAGAATAAATAAATGTTATACACACTGAACGCTAAAGGCATGGAATTTAGGCACAGTAAATGAAGAAGAGATAAATGACAACATAATACTTTAGGTGGATCACGGTATAACAACAAGTTAGAAGGACAGTAGTCAAACAACAAGTTAGAAGGACAGTGGTAAAACAACAAGTTAGAAGGACAGTGGTCAATCAACAAGTGGGACCCAAAGATGCAGCAATAGAGAATGCAGTCAGCGACCCATAGCTAGACTGCTTGGGTCAGGGTCAGCGAACCAGAGCTGACCAAGACCCTACTCCACCTCCAAGTGGTGGTCCTGGAAACAGACTGCATCACTGCAGTCTGCTGAGAGAGTACGGATCCAAGTGGGAAAGAAAACCCGGTCCCAAAAATGCCGTGCTGAAGTCGGATGTGTCAGCCGAAAGGTGCAGATATCGCAGCTTCGCTGTAAACGGATACAACGCCACCAACGTCCTTTTCAGAACGATCGAGGAAGAGGAAGAAGAATCAACAAGTTAGAAGAACAGTGGTCAATCAACAAGTTGGAAGGACAGTGGGCAAACAACAAGTTAGAATGACAGTGGTCAAACAACAAGTTAGAAGGACAGTGGTAAAACAACAAGTTAAAAAGTCAGTGGTCAAACAAGATCTTAGAAGGACAGTGGTCAAACAACAAGTTAGAAGGACAGTGGTCAAACAACAAGTTAGAAAGACAGTGGTAAAACAACAAATTAGGAAGACATTAGTGAAACAACAAGTTAGAAAGACAGTGACCAAACAGCAAGTTAGAAAGACAGTGGTAAAACAACAAGTTAGAAAGACAGTGGTAAAATAACAAGTTAGAAAGACAGTGCTAAAACAACAAGTGAGAAAAACAGTGGTAAAACAACAAGTTGGAAGGACAGTGGTCAAACAACAAGTTAGAATGACAGTGGTCAAACAACAAGCTAGAAGGACAGTGGTAAAACAACAAGTTAGAAAGACAGTGGTCAAACAACAAGTTAGAAGGACAATGGTCAAACAACAAGTTAGAAGAACAGTGGTCAAACAACAAGTTAGAAGAACAGTGGTCAAACAACAAGTTAGAAAGACAGTGGTAAAACAACAAGTTAGGAAGACATTAGTCAAACAACAAGTTAGAAAGACAGTGGTCAAACAACAAGTTAGAAGGACAGTGGTAAAACAACAAGTTAGAAAGACAGTGGTAAAACAACAAGTTAGAAAGACAGTAGTCAAACAACAAGTTAGAAGGACAGTAGTAAAACAACAAGTTAGAAAGACAGTGGTAAAACAACAAGTTAGAAAGACGAAAAACAGCACGTTAGAAAGACGTAAAACAACAAGTTAGAATGACGTAAAACAACAAGTTAGAAAGACAGTGGTCAAACAACAAGTTAGAAAGACAGTGGTAAAACATCAAGTTAGAAAGACAGTGGTCGAACAACAAGTTAGAAAGACAGTAATCAAACAACAAATTAGAAAGACAGTAGTCAAACAACAAGTTAGAAAGACAGTAGCCAAACAATAAGTTTGAAAGACAGTGGTAAAACAAAAAGTTAGAAAGACAGTAGTCAAACAACAAGTTAGAAACAACAAGTTAGGAAGACATTAGTCAAACAACAAGTTAGAAAGACAGTGGTCAAACAACAAGTTAGAAGGACAGTGGTAAAACAACAAGTTAGAAAGACAGTGGTAAAACAACAAGTTAGAAAGACAGTAGTAAAACAACAAGTTAGAAAGACAGTGGTAAAACAACAAGTTAGAAAGACGAAAAACAGCACGTTAGAAAGACGTAAAACAACAAGTTAGAATGACGTAAAACAACAAGTTAGAAAGACAGTGGTCAAACAACAAGTTAGAAAGACAGTGGTAAAACATCAAGTTAGAAAGACAGTGGTCGAACAACAAGTTAGAAAGACAGTAATCAAACAACAAATTAGAAAGACAGTAGTCAAACAACAAGTTAGAAAGACAGTAGCCAAACAATAAGTTTGAAAGACAGTGGTAAAACAAAAAGTTAGAAAGACAGTAGTCAAACAACAAGTTAGAAAGACAGTGGTAAAACAACAAGTTAGAAAGACAGTGGTAAAACAACAAGTTAGAAAGACGTAAAACAACAAGTTAGAAAGACGTAAAACAACAAGTTAGAAAGACAGTGGTCAAACAACAAGTTAGAAAGACGTAAAACAACAAGTTAGAAAGACGTAAAACAACAAGTTAGAAAGACAGTGGTAAAACAACAAGTTAGAAAGACGTAAAACAACAAGTTAGAAAGACAGTGGTAAAACAACAAGTTAGAAAGACAGTATTCAAACAACAAGTTAGAAAGACAGTGGTAAAACAACAAGTTAGAAAGACGTAAAACAACACGTTAGAAAGACAGTAGCCAAACAACAATTTTTTACTTTACCTTCTCTTCCCTCATCCGAGCAGACGTAGACTGCCACTTCTATTGTAGATTCAACTTCATTGACAACGGTTTGCGAATCACAGTCAGATACAGCATCATCGACACATTGGCGAGCGGCTCTGTTGCTCCTAGTTTAAAAACCGCAATTAGAAATAAAAGGTGAAAACAATGAAAAATAATCAACCAGTATCATTTAGCTTTCCAGGGCGCATAAGCCGTACGGCAAGTTTACGTCAAACCCTTCTGTCGACAAAAACCTTACGCCAAACCTTACTCCAAACCATCTGTCGACATAAGCTTTACGCCAAGCTTACGCCAAACACTTCTGTCCACATAAGCCTAACGCCAAACTTTCTGTCGACATACGCCTTACGCCAAGCTTACGCCAAACCCTTCTGTCGACATAAGCTTTAGGCCAAACCTTACGCCAAACCCTTCTGTCGACTGTCCTCAGCTCAAGATCTTACCATGTATTCCTCATTATTTTCATTTCTTCATTTCTGTCTCCAGGGCTCTTCTACAGCAGTGTGTGTTCATATGTTCTTATCTCTTGTTCCACTGGGATTTATCTGTTTCTTGTCACCAGTTGTACATTGGTGAAGTTGTCATCAGTTCCACGCAATACTTACGCCGTTTCTGTATTTTCCCCAAGATGCACAATGAAAAGATTGAAAGACACGTGCCTTCATTTAATGGCTTTCAAAATTAGTTTTCAAAGTGCAATGCTCGACCTTTCCGAATTTCCAAGTATTTGAAATATTTACAAAAAAATATCGTTTCCTGTGTTCATTCTCATTATCGTGGTCGTTTTACTTTGTATTTTCAGACACACCTGCTTTTACGACTCGTCAAGTATTTCAGTTTTGTCGTGCATCTGGTAACTCTAATCGGACAGACAAGCAAGATCACTGGCAAATTCTAGATCGTCTAGCTGTGTAGCTAATGTACACATAATTTTATTTCTGAAGGCTGAGTTCGACGTTTTCATAACTAGATTTATAGCCACTAAAACGAGAAATGTGACAAGAAGTGCCACTGCCGCAGTCAGGATCGTGGGGAGGTCCTCTGAAACACGACGGTTCTGTTAGATCAAAGAAGACATAATAACATAATTGTTTAGACATAACAAATAACTATTCTACACTTGTTAAACAAATTATGTTGTACTCTGCATACCGTTTTCATTCCTTTGGACCTACCGGCTACGTGGAGAGGGGGGGTATATGCTGCATGGGCAACTATCTGTCAGTCTATCTATCTTTCTATCAATCTATCTATCTATCTATTAAATCTATGTAGCTATCTATCTATCTCTGTCGCACGCGCTCGTTTTCATCACAGTTAACAATCTCAGTCCATTTTGTGTCTATTTCTACGATGTCCATCATTCATCTTAATTGGCATCTCCTGATCTAGTCCTTGCGTTTGTTCGCTACAACTATCATATCTCTATATAAGCCAATATTCCTTTTGTACCAAGCCATCCCAAACTGTCTGATCTTATGATGTCAAATATTACTGATGATCTGTGTGTTATTTTTTTTTTTTAATTAGTTCTTACCAAACTTTCACGATTATTTTAATCTTTAACTGAACCATATCCCACATATGTAGAATGATCTACTCGAAACTGCTGTAACCAACACATAACTAATCTTACTAAAATTTAGGGAAATACGGAAAGGCCGAGCATTGCACTTTGAAAACTAATTTTGAAAGCCATTAAATGAAGGCGCGTGCCTTTCAATCTTTTCATTGTGCATCTTGGGGAAAGTACAGAAACGGCGTGTGCATGACACCGTGAAAGCAAAATTTAACACCCATTAAAAGGACACGCATGCCTTTCCAATTTATTTCATGATACATTGACCATAGGCCGTAAGTCATGATAATTTCGACTACAAAGATCCAGTCAAGCTAAAAAAGAATGCAAAGAAATAACATGATCGCAGGATAACTAGTGCCGTCATCAGAGCACCCGGCAGAAGAAGCGCAACATAATTGTGTCCCCTCGTCGTGTTTTGACGGGTTACTTACCCGTGTTACAAGGATTTGAACACACATAACATTTGGAATGTTGATATAAATACAATGTTTACTAACTCCTCATTCCTTGGTATATCACCCACTAAACGTTTATAATGTCTTTCTAACCGTGCTGTTTCATTATAAAGTGAACCCTCAGATGGAAAATTTTATCGGAAGACTATAGTACGTCACTTAAAATACATTGGAGCTGTCATAGACTGGAAGGGAGGTATCAAAGAAGAGTTGGTTACATGAAGAGCAGCAGGTGGGAGACTTTTTTCAGGCCATAAATGAAGACAAAGATGGCTATATACCATTCCATCTGTATTCCAGTCGTGACGTATAGATGCTAGTCATGGGCAATGAGTGCAACCCACAAAAGCCAGTTCAAATCCTCAGAAATGTGCTTTCCGAGGAAGGTGGTTGAAGTAACAAGAAGAGACATAGTCAGCAACCAGACGAAACGGCAAGATCTCAAATCCCAGCCCCTGCAGACCCAAGAAGAACAGTCTTAACTAAGATGGTTTGGCCATTTCTGCAGAAGAGGAGAAGATTGGCTACCACGACAAGCATGGGAAACTAAGAGCCTCCAGACCTCCAGGACGACCCAGAGTTCGCTAAGAGGACAACATTAGACAATCTCTGAGGAGCAGGTTGCAACCAAGGAAGACACTTAGACAGCCGATAGAATAGTATGGCACTCTCTCTCTCTCTCTCTCTCTCTCTCTCTCTCTCTCTCTCTGGCAAACCTCTACATCCCAGGGTAGAAGAAGGACGACTAAGTAAGTAAGGAAACTATAACACGTTGTGTTACTATCCCTTTCCACACTGCATAATATTAACTGGGAAGTTTACATCTGGCACATCTTCACCTTCCAAACATCCTAATATCATTACCAACTTTTATACCAAGCTAATTAACCCACAGTACTGTTTATAACATACTGGCAAAACTGGTCAAGTTCTTCCTCGTTGGAGTTTAGTGTATTCGTTGTTAAGTCAGCCGTGCACTGTACGAGAGATTGACATCCATCTTGTCTCTTCATGGTCAACCATGAATCTGTGAAATATACATATTACTGTTACCAGTCATGACAAGCATAAATATAAAGCAGTGCCTTTTAACCTTTTAGAAAGACCTATCACGGTAGAGGACCAATCTTCTCGTGGCTTTTTTAGTGGGTCTGGTGTGACCTCCACCAGATTAGCCCGCAGAGTTGGGGGGAGGGAGTCTTTTGTGATTTCAAGAAAACCTAAAAACCTCATTTCCAATTCTTTCAAAGGTAAAAGAGTAAACAATTTGAATCTGTGGGATTTGGAAGGCAGGCAGAGAAACTTTTAGAGGTTCCACAGCCAAATATAGCATCTTATGAAGCCTCGCACCTCATTATCATTTAGCTCGCATGCTAGTTAATAGCCATCTTAAGTCGTAACTGACTCTGGGAATGATCCACCCTTGGGGTGATAGCTCTCAGCTGCCACTTTTGCCTGGTGTTCCTTTCGGCGCATTCTTTTCTCTTTAGCTTGTTATACTGTTCCGTTTCGCGCAATCTGAGGTGGCACAGTAGGGATCATCGCTATTTGGTGCGATCGGATCTATGTTCGGTGCCGTCATGAGTCTCTTGTACATCTTTGTACCTCAGCTGCTGTCAACCGGCTGTTCTTTTGTCGGTAGAAAATATCCTTGGGGATGCGACCATCTTCTTTCCGGCAGACATTACCAGCCAAGCGTAGTCTGCGCTGTGTAAGCAGTTTATACGTGCGTTGAATTCGAGAACGTGACAGATTGTGCCAGAAGTGAAAAAAGAAGAATGTTTTGAGAAAATTTTATTTACACAGTGTGACTAAGGTTTGGTATTTAACTTACGTTATCAATGTTCCTTTTTGTATAAATATACATGATGTCCGTGTATGACCTGGTGTGATGATTCCCCTTCTAAAATATCTGGGATGTCTCGCATCTCAGACGGGGACGCTTGCAGCAGTGGAGCGCTGGTCCCTCTAAGTTAAGAATATGACACTTGATATAAAGAAATGTTTCGAACAGCGAGGATTCCTTGCTTTGCCCTAGTATTGGGCTTCGGCGAAATAGAACGTTGTTAACAATATCCGGTTGTCTGTATTTTGCTTAACTAAACAAAGCCATCAGTGGCCATCTGAGACAGTTCACATAGTAAGGAGGTCATAAATGTAGATTGACTATTAATATGTCTTTGTTTTTGAGATACGGACTAAGCAAATACCCCATAACACGCCTTCCGTCGCACGGTAAATTGTCATACTTTCATCCACCTGCGCTATGCGTTAACAATCAATAAACAACTCTCACCAGATCCGGCTTGCTCTCACTACCTGACAGCCGTGCTAATAAGATCCTAAACATATCAAAAGTCAAACCTGTAACGATCCTAATCCCTCCATCTACCGCGATCCTATAACTTCGAACAGCTAAATGTCAACTTATCCACCACCTTGATGACCATCACCACACATCCCAAGAGACCACCCGTAACCAAAACATACCAAAGACCCCCCCCCAAGGCTCTTTTTTATTTATAACATCTCTCAGAATATCATTATATGATACCTCCAGACCCGTCCCACGCCACGAACGATCCTCCGAAACCCCGGCGAATTCTGTTTCTTTAAACCCAAGTTCCTCATCCCCCCCACCCCCCCCCCCCCCCCCCCCCACCCCACTCATACCATACATCCCCTCCACCGACCCAAACCACCACCCCCTCCCGCCCAGATACTCCCTAACCCACTCCCCCCCCCCCCCCACGCCGGCCGCACGTACCTTAATGTCTAACGCAATTGAATCCATACATGACCGCCTGATACGCCGCCCTCCTGACAGCTACGAAGATATGAGCATATTTAACTCTAATCTTGCCACTCCCTGAAACGGATATCCGCTCACGTTTAAGACACCCATTAATTGTCCATTCAACATATTCAAATACTAATAGGGGGTAGGTAATTTTGTAATTTGAGGTTAATGCCCTACGAGTCTCTACAGTGCACCTACATCCTATTAATATGTATGAGATCAAAATTAAATTCATCTCAACCATTAAAACGCGACCCCTTATTAACCTCTACCTAATCATGTGATACGCTATTGAATCGCTTCAACGGGCTCATTCAAAAGAATAAAAAAACGCAGAGTGCGAAACCTCGTAGCCCCCCGATTTATTTCGCGAGATCCTTATAATAAAATTATTAGATAAATATTTGAAGAAAGCTCGAAGTTCTAAATAATAATTATTAACCCATTAGAAAATTTGTTTGTTACCCACATCGCTACCATATATAAAAGCAAAGAATTACCCTAAAGACAAATCAATAAATAACTAGATAATGACATCATTATTTACTTTTGTTACCATATATAGGGTTGCCTAAAACACAATACTCCTAAAAGCCAAAAGGTAAAAAACTTTTTCAACTATATTATATATTAAAAGATCAAATCGAAAACGTTTGAAAAACACCACGACAAAAAAGAAAAAGTACATGTCCTTACCACCACCAGGATTATAATGAAACACACTAATAAAATAATTGATAAAAAGTACCAGGCTAAAAACCCAGACACATGACCTAAAAGACAACAATAAATAAAATAGAAGACTACATTCTCGGCAAAAAATAAAAGAGCAAAAATAAGCCTCCTCACCATATTCAACATTGAAAAACCGTTGGGATACTAATTCAGATTCTGCCTCTAAAATCAAAAGGGCTCGAATATCGGCTAGTGATCTAGCTCAAATTATCCCCACAGAACTGGCATTAATGATAAACCGACCAGTTATTGAAACTCATAACAATCTAATGAGAATAAAAGGAGAACATAGTAACCACTAATTCATAGAAATAGAATGTGCTGAAATTCTCCTAACAAATGCATATATGGAAAAGCATCAGCCAATACTAGAAAAAACTATTATAGATCATAGACATAGAGAGTAAATAGTATCCCATATATAAGTGTCAATGATGATACTAAAACTGGTATTCAACTCATCAGACATAAACTTAAGGTTAGAGCTAGCCTCGGCCGCTCTGCTCCTTAATTAAAAAATAAATCCTATGTGAAAATAGGCATATTTTTGCGCTCTTAATCCGAGGATTTTAATGCATCAGCCAATGCTGTAAATACCTCATCGGAACCAACATTATTTGAGAATCCCCCTTTCGATATTGTAAAAAACCTAATACTTTCGCTATACCTAAAGAGTAAATATCTCGCTACTGCTAATAGTACACAAAACATATAATGATACTTAAGAAATAACATAATCATAAAAACATAGGCAAAATTTTTTTAAGCGTTACGAGCTAAAGGACTGAAAAAGTGAAGTATGGAAAAATAAATTTCATTCTTTCTAGTCAACAACTCATCCTAGGTAATCCATTTTCCTTTATACTTCTTTGCTGAGGCGTCTTGAATAAATAGTAATTCTAGTGACATTCTAGCCAGGAGGTGGAACTGTGAAGTGAATAGGTACCTGGTCCACCTGAATCAGAACGTGAACATTCGTCCTTACACTGCGGGTGACAAACTTTATTCTAAGACCATAAAAATAACTAATGTTGACGCTACCTCCGCTACACACTTGTTCGCAGCGATAACACATTATAGATCCTTTATCGCACAGCGTCTCTGAAGCCGCTAACTCTCAGTACACTCATATATATTATACAGACTATTACAGCGATGACAAATAAGTATATCATATAATTACTTTAACACATGGCCCAAATGTCAAATCTTTGTTATTGAGTGGTGTGAGGCGAGGATGAGAGAGAGTGTAGCCGGGAAGCGTTTGATACATTAATTGTGTCTAAGTATTCGCTCAGTCCTAGAGCAAGCCAGTCCCACCGCGGAGAGATAATTACTAGAGAGATACTGGTAACATAACCCGATCATGTCTCTAAGTAACTCCGAGTCTTGATTAGTGCTAGACTCACAGTTCACACAAGGGGTGACCTTCCCCTATGTTTAAGGACATACTATGGCAGGAAGTCTTATAGATAGGGTTAGATAAATGGTTGTTATAAGTCAATAACTTGTCTTCTGAAGAAAGGTCAAACAAATAGTTTGGGATCACCCGATAGATATCTAATTCAATCCTAGGATCTAAGTCTATGTAATTGGTGGTTTGATTTACCACTGGTATAAGTGCGAGCATCGGAGTATAGTGATTGGTTTGTGGTGGGGAGTTAGTGCGTGGACAAGGGGCGATCCCCCCCCCCCCCATCTTTATAAGGTGATGGCACCCAACCCCTCGCATATGTACATGTGATTATCCTCCTCCGAGAAACTACAAAGGAATGTATACATCCATGCGAGATATGTATATGGTGTCCTAGTTATACCGCAAGGATATCCATGGCGTGTGGTGGAGACTTTATGGGTGTAATCATATTATAATATGTTATTGTCGTTCTATTTCCAGGTCCTTATACAATATTAATTCGTATGCTTATGAATACCAAAATCCTGACTCAGTAAAAATGGAAGGCCTACTAAACATAAAAGACTATAAAAGAAGAAAATAGACAATTGTGGGTTGACCAATATAACTCCTCCTAGTATACGCATATCTTGAAGTCCAAACCTAGATATAATAATAAGTCCGGCAATTAAAAAAAGTAATGCTTTAAACATAGCGTGTGAATAAAGATGAAATAAAGAATATTCAGGTCTATTTAACCCAAGACTATAAACTATAACTCCAAGTTGTCTTAGTGTAGATAAAGCAATAATTTTTTTTAGATCATTTTCTCTAATTGCTGCAAGAGCCCCTAAAAGGGAAGTAAATCTTCCAGTTAAAAGAAGTAGTCTTTTTAACTCCCTTCTCAGCGATACATTATATGATAAACGAATTAGAAGGTAAAATACCTGCTGTTGTTACTAAAGTAGATGCCGGATTGTACTAATGCTCTACACACTGGAGTAGGAGCAGCTATAGCTGCTGCAGGAAGTCAAGTAGTCTATAAATGGAATTGTGCACTTTTTGTTAGAGCGCTGTACCTATTAATAGTATCAAAATTCTATTTAAATTGGAATTGTGACTTTTCGCGTGAAGCGGCTAGTTATTAGTATCAAATTTCTCCTCATATACTTATATACTTATATGGTTTCTTCTTTCTTTTTTTTAAATCTCAATAATCTGATTAGTCACGGGATAGTTTACATTAGGAACCTACTCTTTTTCCATACTGACTATTTCATAACTTATTGTTAACCTGTGATCTTTTGGGTTAATTAACCTTTGTTGGGATCGTCATTTCTTTTCCTTTATCAGAGGGGAGAACCTATTTGATTAATTTTCATTTTGTCTGTAAACCATAATCTAGTGATGTGTATGCTTATTGTTGTGATCTTTTATTGATAATAAACTTTATTAAACCTTTAGTTATCGTGTCGGTCAACCCCATATCTATTATATGTTATCCATAGTTTGTTTTCACGTTCGTGCGTATTTGTCACAGAATTGTGCGCATGTGAGTGTAGTGTAACTTGTATTTTCGTACAAGGAGAGAAAGTGCGTCTGATTTAAAAGTTGGTCGTCCAGATAGGTTTGATTAGATAGATTATTCTATCCAGAGACTATCCTTTCTCTTACACGATCACCTCGTAATAAAACTATATCTTACCCCTTACTTTCACATTGTCATCACTATCACCTCTGCTCAGACAGGGCTATAAACATCTATTACCTATCTGATAAATCATACACGACAGTCAGCCTATATTCCCTCCAATGATGTTATGAATCTAATCAGAAAGATCCAATCATTTCAAATCATGCAGGATAGGCAGTGATATTTCAAAATAGTCCCACGTGAAATAAGGTGCGTGCCTGCAAAGGTCATGTATTACCATATATGGACATCTGATGCCTTGCATACACTCTCACAAACACATTTGTAGACTCCCATTGTCTAAAATGTAATAAATCCATGATTACTTTTTACCCAGTGACCGTAAGCGATTATATCACATTTGTCTGCCACAGGTGTCACACAGACGGTAATGTTGGAGTAGCAAGGATGACCCGGAAGCGCTTATGTCATAAGTTCCGCCTCGTGCACGGATTATCATGTGTTTCGCCAGACAAACAAATCTGGTTCTATTCAACACTCCTTGTCGCTTGAAAAGATGGTCAGAACGATATTGTGATAAAATACTATCGCTGGCCGTCTAATAACCTGGCGTAACTTAACATGTCTTCGTGAAGCGTGAATGCGACACAATAAGATAAGAATTACTCCCGTAGCAAATACTGCCATAGGGGAGTGGCGTGTTAGAGACTTCACCATGCTATGTCCAGCATAGAGCAAAATATTGAAAATACAAATGAAAAAGCATGATTTATGCCAAATAAAAGCGATGAGTGAGAAAAATGAAGAAAAAGAAAGGATACTGTCGGAGGGCTGAAGGTGTGAGAGATCACACAAAAGAGCATGTTCAGACGTTTTGTCACACATGCTTGCTTGTACTCAATGTCGTTGGTAAATATTTTTATTTCGAGTAACAAAGAAACAATGAAACTCACTAAATATTGTCCAAATTAGGCATGCTAGAGTGCAATATAAGCACTTTAAGCCATAAAACAAAATTAGAATGAGGAGTTCCACAAGGCACCGTGCCATCAACAACACGGCTTCTGTACTGAGACGAAATGAACTTGTCCATTTATTTTTTCCCATTCTTTCCTACCTAAGATCTTAATACTAACACTCGTTCACTTTTCATTTTATTGCTTGAAATCATTCTCATAGCTTAATTTCACCACCGACCCACTAATTCTTGGCGTAGTTCATACCTCTGCCACACTCTTTATATTCTATGCTTTCAAAATTGAGAAAGATTAGTCAGTCATTCAATGAGCCCGTTATCACAAACTTGGAAGATCTATCCTGAAGAATATTTCAATTTAATTTCTTTCTGACACCGCCCTCCCCTTGATTTCGTTGATTTTGCTAATAATAATCATTAAATTGAAAATATATGAGAGCTATATGATTTCTGTACTTCTGTACAGTGCTAAATGCTGGAGAGTAAAAGAAAAGGAAATGTTCAAATTGTCCTCTTTCCATACAACCTGCCTAAGGAAAATTAGTCAAGTTTTCTGGCCGAACACCATCACCAACCAAGAACTACCAACTCGGAGCCACCAAGAGGACATGCGCACCATCATAACGGGTAAACGCTAGAATTGGTTTGGCTACATCGTCAGAAGAGATCCTGACACCATCACCAGTACTATAGACTCCAGAAGGAAAGCGAAAGGAAGGAGGCCAAATGCCACTTGACGGAGAACAGTGGAGGCGGAGAAACTAAACATGAACCAGAGCTGAGGCACCACACGAAGGATGGCTGTGGAGACAGTTTGTTGCTGCCCTACAAGACCCCACTAGGTGTGATGGCCACTGATTGCTTTGTTAGTTAGCGACCAACGCCCCCCCCCCCCCCCCCCCAAAAAAAAAACGAAGACGAAGATCCTAATAATACAGACTAGACTTTTTCTTTCTACCTTGTCGCTCCTAATGTGGCACGGAGCTGTTCTTAGAAAGCCTGCATTGACTCATGGGCTCCCTACGAGCAAGGAATCAACATTGCAGCATTGTCTCAATAAGCCTTCACCAAGCACTGCGCATGCTACTTACAGCTGTGGTGTCTACGGCAATTGAATTTACATTATTGGGTTGCTAGCCTTATCAAAACCTCGTCATGGATTTTATTGGGGCTGAAAATAATAAAAATAATCACATATGTCACTGGTGAGCATTTACCACGAGCTTTTTAACTGGAGCAGTGATGCGTGATGCCATATGATGATGGATGGCATCCGCATGTCTGGTTTTGTGTAGTGTGTAGATGTGTTCAGTCAAAACAATGTTCATACAACAATAACAGGGCAATCCACATAGGACGTCAGTAAACTCACGACGTATAAAGTCAATGAGTCTTGAAACAGCCGTTGACGTTTTTCTTCATTATTTATTGTGGACGCCACAGTGACAAAATGGTTACGCAAATGTGTAGGCACATCAAACAGTCATTATCACAGCAACATTCAATACAGCAATAGACGGTAGACAGCATTACAATGATGAGTCAGATGCATGTTATATTTCATAGTGCTGTAAATGTAGTCAGGTGGAAAACTCCATCCTTTTCTATAACAGCCAGGAGATAACCAGATGTATGAGATCAGTTCACTCTCCTTAGTTTGACTTCAGCAAGACAGACACGTCTGCCGAAGTATAAATAATGTCCTCAAAAATATCCTCTAGATAATAAAGGTTTTCTAAACCTAGTTCATTTAACAAAGTAGCAAGTAATGGTCCTTGGTACATGCATCAACCGATGCAGTACAATGCAGCGACATGTGAGCTTGCTTTCATGAAATACACAGAAATATCACGCCTCCCGACATGTGGGAAAACACTAGAGGTATTATCTCGACTAAACGAAATATCCATAAGAGGACTACACATCCCTGACAGAACAAAAATAGCGGAGATCCCCTCTTCAACGAGGCATCTCTTTCGCCATTCCAAATCGCTCACTCCCACTAGTGGTGGGCGGAAACCGATCGACAAACAACAAGACAAGTCATGCGCAGTCCAGCGCAAAAATGACCACAGCTCAAAAGTTAACTGCATTCGATACCAACGCGAGAAGACAAATGCTTACCGAGAAAAGTGACTATAAATTACAAGCAGTTGTTGCCCTTGCGTTATAAAACAGATATTGAAATAAAACGATGTTGCGAGAATTTATCACGCAACATATCACCACCTCCTCCCGATAAAAAAAAATGTGGAACATATTTTTTTTTTTCAATATCAAAGAGCAAGCGATAAGCGGCTCAAAACGCACGAATTATGCGCTGATAATTAACTAAATTGCCAAACAATAGGCTAATTATAGAGTGTCTGGTGAGGATATACCTCAACAGAAAAATAAATATGTCTCAAAAAATATTCACATCGGGGAGGTGTCACCAACACACATCACGTTAGCATGTAAACACAATATACGTATGCAAGTTACTATAATCATCATTAAACAGCATACTCTAATATTGTCTTTAAAAATGGATGTACAAATCTGATAGGAAAATTTAAATAGTACATTCTTTGACATGTAATGACATAAGTACATAGTAAAGTTAAACTACATGACGATCCAGGACATATGCTCTGGTATTCCGAGGGTAAGTACACAATCTAGAACTCGTAAGGTAAGTCCTCAGCTCAACAATGACATTCTGAGAAAGTACAAGCAATATAATGCTAATTAATAACTAATATGCTTCATAAGGTACAATACATTATTAATAATTGTGGCTGTTTAGTAAACTAACGGCCCTTATATTAACTACTCAGTCCTCCTCTATCATCTTAAAAACGAACAGAAGAAGATGACAACAAAGCACGATAGTGTGTACATATAAAGTAAGTACAGATGTGCTAATCTATTGTAGTAATATAGGTGTGTTATGACTCTGTAATATATAGGAATATAGGACAGAAGTATTAGTTGGAGTCATGTGGGCATCTAGACAAAATGTCAGCCATCACATTATCAGCACCACGGATAGCTCGTACCGTGAAGTGAAAAGGTTGAAGAGCTATAGCATATCGAGTGGATCTCGAACTCTTCAAATTCTTAGTCTGAATAGCTGTAAGAGCTTTCTGATCAGTCTCTAGAATGAAATGTGCGCCCAGGAGGAATCTTTGTAGCTTTAGAATTGACCAAACCATCGCTAACAACTCACGGTCTAAAACCGAGTAGTTCCTCTCTGCCGCGTTTAGTTTTCTAGAAATGTACATAACAGGATGCAGAGTATTTGCATATTCTTGCATCAGTGCTGCTCCAATCCCAGTGGATGAAGCATCACTCCGAAGAACAAAAGTCCTATCAAGAGTAGGTAATCTTAAGATGGGAGGAGAAGAAAATATATTCTTGATTTGGTCTAGTGAAGATTGGCATTCTTCAGACCAAACGGACCAGATTAGGCGAACCTTTCTTCAACAATGTTGAGAGAGGTGCCATGATCGAAGATAAATTTGGAATAAATCTCCCATAAAATTGAATGAAACCTAAGAGACTCCTAACTTGTTTCTTCGTTTTAGGAACAGAGATGTTCAGTATTTTGGAAGTATTGTGGTCTTCTGTCTTCAAGAGACCATGACCAACACGATGACCCAGGAAAGAGATTTCACCAAAACCAACAAAAGCTTTAGAAGGTTTCGCTGTCAAATTATTCTCACGTAGAGTGGACAGTAAGTCATATAACCCTAAATAGTGATCTTCCCAGGTATCACTGAAGAGACAGATGTCATCTAAGTATGCGATGACATCCGAACGATGTGACAGAATTTGGCGCNTCATGCGAACGAAAGTGGCAGGGGCGTTCATGAGACCAAAAGGCATAACATTCCATTGAAATAGACCCCTAGGTGTAGAAAAAGCAGTAAGAGGTTTGGCATGCTCTGCTAAAGGCACTTGCCAATAACCTTTAGACAAGTCAAGTTTAGTGAAGAATCTAGAATTAGAAAGTCTAATCAGTAGATCTTCTAACAAAGGCCTCGGTTCAGCGTCGAACTTTGTGACCTGATTCAATTTGCGATAATCAACGCAAATTCGTATGTTCTTATCCTTCTTCCGGACAATAACCATGGAAGAAGAATATGGTGAAGTCGATGGTTCAATTATATTTAATTGAATCATTTCATCCAATTCCTTTTCCACTTGCGACTGAAAGTGTATAGGAATAGGATACGGCCTAACCCTAATTGGATTATTGTCGGTAAGAATTATGTCATGTTCTATGACATCTGTGTGTCCAGGAATGTCAGTGAGAACATCCTGAAATGTTTGTAACATCGACAAGTCTCGTCGATGTTCGTCACCAGAAAGATTAGGAGAAACAGAAACGTTTTTCCAAGATTCCGTGGAATGTAATGGAACCACTGGAAGGGGAAGATTGACATCAGAGAAGGTAGCTTCCTCTCCTGAATGACAGACAGGGATGAATAATGACCGTGAGGTGCAGGAGCATCATCCGTTGCCTGGAAAATAGGCAGCAAATAGTCCGGACGTTCGTGAAATTCCGAAAGCATGTTTATGTGGAAAGTTTTATGCTTTCCATCAATATCGACCACATAGTCAACATCGGAAATCCGAGAGCCTATTGCATACGGACCTTTCCATGCAATAAGAAGTCTATTTTCCCTACTGGGGAGTAGGACGAATGCTTTGTCACCTGGACAAAGTTGTCGTAGACATCTATTCTTGTTAGCAAACTGCCTTGCCTTCTCTTTAGCAATTTCTGATGAAGCAGTTGCTAGATTACATGCCTCAATGATCTTTTGTCTAAGAGCAATGACATACTCATATGAGGATTGAGTTTCATCGCTAATATCATCGGCAGTGATGAGATCGTGTAATAAAGACATAGGGCCGCGTGGACGCGCGCCAAAGACAAGTTCGAAGGGAGAAAATCCTGTGTGTTCATTAGGGACTTCTCTATAGGCAAAGAGAGCCGCGGGTAAAACCCTGTCCCAATCTTGAGGATGATCTTCAGTTATCTTACCAAGCAAAGTCTTGAGCGTTCTATTCAGACGCTCAACTAACCCATTAGACATAGGATGGTAGATACTACTGAGAGATCGTTCAATATGTAAGGTAGACATCACCTGTGACATAGTGTCAGATATGAGTTGAGTGCCATGGTCTGACAATATTTCTCTGGGGAACCCCAAGCGAGAAAATATCAACCAAAGAGCATCTGCGATATCTGTAGTAGATATGCTCTTAAGAGGAATAGCCTCTGGCCAACGTGTGCACATATCGACACATGTAAGGATAAACTGATGTCCTCTGGCCGACTTGACCTTAAAAGGGCCAATAATATCTATGGCCATTTTCTGAAACGACCGAATAGGAATGTCAGCAGCCTGGATAGGCGCAGCATGTCGTGGTCCTCTAGATTTGACCTCCTGACATACCTTGCATGATCGGCAGTAAATACGAATGTCCTTATTGACAAAAGGCCAAAAGAAAGCCGCAAGGACTCTCGACTTCGTACGGGCAAAACCCATATGTCCAGCACATTGCGAGTCATGAGCATGTTGTAATATTTGGACTCTCATGCTCTTGGGAACAAGAATTTGCGAATGTGCCGACGTAGTCGAATCTTGTACCATACGTACAAGTACGCCGTTTCTCATTGCAATCCAAGATTTTCTATTTGTATCCTGATTCGGATCCACTTTCTTCGCAAGAACGAAGAATTTTTTTAAAGAAGGATCTTCTTCTTGCAATTTTATGAAAGAGTCACGAGTAATTACTAAGTGACTATCTTGGCTATCAACTTCATTGTCACTATTCAGTGAAGTTTCGGGTGTTTGTAGAGCTTGTGCTCTTGTAACTACTGCATTTGTAGCTTGCATGTTATTATCTTCCCAAGCAGCAATCTGCTGTGGGGTACACTCCTTAACTCCGTGAATACGACCAATAATAAGGTCCGCAATAGGATTAGGTAAGAGACAAGCATGCACATCTCCAGTAAAGAAAGGAGTGGCAATGCGAATTACAGCAGTAGGATATTTTTCTAGAGTGCCGCCAAATGTGACACATTTAATAACCCTTCCTGTAGCACAAGATGGATCTACAAGCGATTGTCTAACACCAATAGTGGTGCATCCGGAATCGAAAAGTAGTGAGACCGGAGTATCATTAACAAGACCCTTATGTAGAATTAAAGAACCCCTCCCCTCATGCGCAACAGCAGCAGGAAGAGCGGGAAGTGGGTGACCACAACTCAAAGTAGTTATGGTACCTGGTTCGAATAAAGTACTGCATTGGGGGCATTTGTTTGCTCTCTCAAAGTCAAAAGCAGAACTAGTGACAGCGTCAAAGTTTTTACTATCAACAACATGATTACAGGCTCCCTCAGTTTCCTGTTGTACAGCATTAGCCTGCTGATATCTCTTTTTTTTGTGTTGAGATCTACCCCGACTATTATTACCTCTGAAGTTATCAGAGTTATTATTATCTCTGCAGTTATTATTGTCTCTATTGTAATTGTTATACTGGTTCGAATTCCAGTTTCCACGATTACTATCATGTTCACATTGATGCGAACATCTATTTGTTTGGTTCTGAGGTCTTCGGCAGGAATAACCTCTATTACCATATCCTCTTTTGAAATGCTTATAATTATTAGGGTGATAGTAACGACCACTATCAGGTTGTCTCCAATTCTTCGAAGAAGAATCACCATGAAATTGATTTCCATGATTTTGACAGAAATTACCGCTACTCTTTCTATCAAAATTTTGTTGGAATCTACGAGCAAAGTTTTGACCATACGGAGCTGCCGAAGCAACTGGTAAACCTTCTTTCACCTTAGAGTTACCATGGTTATGTGTGGGTGCGCAGTTACGTATTGGCAACAGAAATCTTCCATTTCTTTTATTGTTTTAGGTTTACGTTCATGAAGGAAAGCAAGGAAAGACTCATTGACAGACGACATGACTTTGTCTCTAAGTATTAAGTCCATAAGTCCTTCATAAGTTTTTTCCGTCTTAGATAGTTCAACCCATCGTGAGAAAGTAATGCGTTATTCTTGCAATAAACTCGGAGAATTCAACTCCATTTTCAGGTAACATGTTTTTAAATTGTAGACGATAGCCGTCTTCGTTAAGCTGATATTTCTTTAACAAAGCGGCCCTGACAACCTCATAATTGCTCTTGTCAGGTTCATCCACCATATTTAATATACTTAGAGCTTTACCTGTCAGTATCCCTGATAACTGATAAACATATTTTGCTTTGTCTATGTTATGAGCTGTACATGCTTGTTCAAATCTGTCCAGATAGAACATTATGTCATCACTGGAAGGACTAAATGTTGGTAACTTAATCTTAAAAGTATCATTATTAGCCTTACCAGAAGATGAACCCTTGTTTGAATCATTACCATTACTCATGCTCGTCAATTTCAATTTCTCCAACTCTAAAGCTAAGAGTTTTTCTTCATGTTCCATTTTTGCTTTCCTCTCATCAGACTCTCTTTGTAACTTCCTTTCTTCAGCTTGAGCCTGCATTTGAAGTCTTTCATTTTCAGCTTCTTTTTCAAGTCTTTTATTTTCAGCTTCTTTTTCAAGTCTTTTATTCTCAGCCTCTAGCTGTAGCTTTCTTTCCTCAGCTTCTGATTCCCTTTTTTGTTTTTCCATTTCCATTTGGAATCTCTTTTCATCCACCTGCATCTGCAGTTTCTTTTGTTCAGCTTCCATATGCAGTTTCTTTTGTTCAGCTTCCATTGCTTTATCATATCGAGCAGTTGCAAATTCTTCTAACTTATCACCAGTCTTCCCAAGCAATTTACCCTGCTCAATAAAGTGCTCAAATGTAGACATGTTGTCTAACATATGAGTCCAAAACCTGAAATAATTAACTAATTTATTTCAAACCTAAGTGTAACAAGTCTTAATTAAGCACTTGTATATTCACATCACCTTATATTATCCCAGTCTCTGTGGGAAACAAGTCTCCAATCAAAGAACTTGTATATGAAATATCAGCACTCAAATCTTGATCATAAGTGCACTTCTCATTCAATAGTGCACGACACTATTCATCATTCATTTATCATCAGTATAGTAGTAACAGTGCATTAGCATAGCCATTAACTAATTACTATAACTGTAAACAATGACTATGTAAACACATGCAGAATGTAAACATTGAAAATGTAAACAATACAAACAATGTAAACAATAACAATGTAAACAATAACAAAGATCAGCAACAATACAAAAACTTTCGCAGAAATCAACTAAAAATAAAGCAGAAATTAATGAAATATCACAAAAAATGTGACGATATCTGCGATAGAATTAAACAAAATACATGACACCACAGTGTATAAACAAAAATGTTGTATGAAACTAAATTATAGTCAAGATGAGGCTAACAAATACAAACAAATCAAACAAAACTAAAGAATGCGAAATAATAACGACAACAATATTAAAACATGTCATCACAACTAACATAAATAGCAACAGAAGTCGCTTAGCAAATTCCAGTATCGGAAATTTGCAAACCCTACAGAAAACGCTCACAATAGACGACCTCTATGACGTGGCATAATCTAACGGAGACACCACCCAACCGAGAACCCGCTGAAATATAAACATATAAATATACAAATAACATATAGACATATAACATATAGAATGAGATGATACACAGAAGACTCAGCAGAAGTATAAGGGCACAGTTTACATACAAACAGGCCACTTAACTTAAAGGCTTCCAATCGTAGAACAGCAGAAAAACGGATGTCAATCAACGTCCTAAAGAGCGAAGCTCCAACGATGATGGCACATCTGAACTGCTTCCACTGCTAACACGATGGTACAAGAGCTTCTGACATACTGTGTGTTGAGTTGTTTCGGCACTTGACCTTCTAATCCAAAAGTAAGTTGTTGGAAATCGGTATTTGGCCTTCTTCAGAAAACAACCCGTTTCAACCGGCACTTGACCTTCTCAAAAAACGACAGCACTGGAACCTTGACAGCAGCAACTTGCTTGACTTGCGTAAAAGATAACAGCAGTCCGAGTTATCCGGCAACATGTAACAACGCCGGGTACTGTCAAATTCGTGTTTCCGTCAAAAAAATTGAAATTTTGACTTTTACCGGGCAACGCCGAGTACTTTGAAAATTTTGAAGATGTTGACTGTATTGAAGAATGTTAATTTCTTGAAGGATGCTGATGAATTCTTGTTGAAAATGAAGTGGGTAAGGGACCCCGTGTTTGCTAGTACCAGAATCAAACCAGCTTATGGCCACCAAATGATGCGTGATGCCATATGATGATGGATGGCATCCGCATGTCTGGTTTTGTGTAGTGTGTAGATGTGTTCAGTCAAAACAATGTTCATACAACAATAACAGGGCAATCCACATAGGACGTCAGTAAACTCACGACGTATAAAGTCAATGAGTCTTGAAACAGCCGTTGACGTTTTTCTTCATTATTTATTGTGGACGCCACAGTGACAAAATGGTTACGCAAATGTGTAGGCACATCAAACAGTCATTATCACAGCAACATTCAATACAGCAATAGACGGTAGACAGCATTACAATGATGAGTCAGATGCATGTTATATTTCATAGTGCTGTAAATGTAGTCAGGTGGAAAACTCCATCCTTTTCTATAACAGCCAGGAGATAACCAGATGTATGAGATCAGTTCACTCTCCTTAGTTTGACTTCAGCAAGACAGACACGTCTGCCGAAGTATAAATAATGTCCTCAAAAATATCCTCTAGATAATAAAGGTTTTTCTAAACCTAGTTCATTTAACAAAGTAGCAAGTAATGGTCCTTGGTACATGCATCAACCGATGCAGTACAATGCAGCGACATGTGAGCTTGCTTTCATGAAATACACAGAAATATCACGCCTCCCGACATGTGGGAAAACACTAGAGGTATTATCTCGACTAAACGAAATATCCATAAGAGGACTACACATCCCTGACAGAACAAAAAATAG
This sequence comes from Oreohelix idahoensis, assembly GCA_024509875.1. Lineage (NCBI taxonomy): Eukaryota > Metazoa > Mollusca > Gastropoda > Stylommatophora > Oreohelicidae > Oreohelix > Oreohelix idahoensis. Next base: position 75,556 of record JAMPIV010011849.1, read on the forward strand.
CGGAGATCCCCTCTTCAACGAGGCATCTCTTTCGCCATTCCAAATCGCTCACTCCCACTAGTGGTGGGCGGAAACCGATCGACAAACAACAAGACAAGTCATGCGCAGTCCAGCGCAAAAATGACCACAGCTCAAAAGTTAACTGCATTCGATACCAACGCGAGAAGACAAATGCTTACCGAGAAAAGTGACTATAAATTACAAGCAGTTGTTGCCCTTGCGTTATAAAACAGATATTGAAATAAAACGATGTTGCGAGAATTTATCACGCAACAAGCAGCTTTAATATACGTCATTGGAGTTGGAATTACCGCTGCTGCTGATTCCAGACTTTCCCTCCAATAAATCCTCGTTAAAGGGTTTAAACTGTACTCATTCTAATTACGAGGCTTCCAAAGAGTCCAGTATTTTTCGCCACTACCTAGGGTCAGAACATCACCCCTAGTGTGCCGACGGTCAAGAAAATATGGGCCTAACACCCTATTCCCAATATGCCTCAATGGCGTGTAACGGGATCCTTTACCTTTTTTACCTAGGGTCAGACTAGACTTACTGTCTCGATATTATACGTATCATAACCACCATTATTTTCCTTTGTTGCCTCGTGCATCTCAAGCTCCTTCCACGTTTTCCTCATCATTTTCCCTTCTGTCTCCAATTCTCTTCTCCGTGTTTTTTTTCTCTAGGTCTACCCTTGCCTCTCTTGCCCTGGGGGTTTCAGACCAAGGAATGCTTTGTAATCCTATCCACATGTTTCCTTAATGTGTATCCTATTCAGAAAGAGCAGGACTGGAAGATAAAGGCGTGGTAACAAAATAAGAGAAGGTTTCGTTTGATTTGGTTTGGTTTTGAGGAATATCTTCATTGCACACGACCCATAGCTGACTGCTTGCGTCAGGGTCAGCGAACCAGAGCTGACCAAGACCCTACTCCACCTCCAAGTTGTGGTCCTGGAATCAGGCTGCATCATTGCAGTCTGGCTGAGTGAGTAGGGATCGAAGTGGGAAGGCAAACCCGGTCCTAAAAAAGGCCTTAAAAAGTCGGATGTGTCGGGCAGAAAGGCGCAGATATCGCAGATTTGCTGTAAACGGCGACACAACGCAACCAACGTCCTTTTCAGGACGAACGCAGAAGAAGAAGAAGAAGATCAGATAATGAGGATCTCAACACAGTGCACGAACTCCGTAGCACAGGCGAGAATCCCAATGTGTATATATATAGGAATCACAAATTCTATAAATATTTGTATGGTGGGTAGGTTTCTCATTTTTAAATTATAAATGGGATATTCTATAATTAAAGTTTAAACAGTCTCGCAATCGTGCTATAGGTAGAATGAACCCGGTTCGCCAGGTACGGACCAGACAAAGCAAAGTTGATATATAATGGAAAAAAAAACGATGTTTTGTTATTGTACAGATCAGGACTTCGTAAACTTCTTTTTTTTTTCATTTTATTTAACCAAAGAAGGAGGAAGTAAATTTCAAAAGTAAAGACATAATAAAAAAAAAACGGCATCAACGAAATATGACATAGAGAACACTGAAGACCGCTTTGACAGTCTTGTGAAGGCTACATACCCTTTCTTAGAAAAAAAAATTTACTTAAACAAATAATTTTAAAATTTTAATTTAAAGAAAAATCGTTAAGTTTGCACATAGTCACATTGAAAGAAAGAACCAGTTTATAAAAAGAACATATTTCTTTAAATGTAAAGACATAATTCAGCAAATAAACTATGTGGTGAAAATAAAATTAAAATTGTTAGAGAGAATGTACACACATCCCTAAAATCCATTCACGGGCCGCTAAGAGTCCCGTGAACCACGGGTTAAGAAGCCCTGGTATAGAAGGTAGTCGCCCGTGTGTTACCAGGTCCAAAATTAGAGAACGGAATTCTAATACTGTACCCTAACAAGGACGTTATAACAGCATGTAAATTAGGGCTGGTTGTCCCCTTCTATAGGAAAGTAAAGCGAAACAAGGAAACAAAAAGTTAACAACGTGAATAATGAAAAAGTTATTTGAAGTGATAAGAAGAAACGGAAAGACCTTACGCGAATGGCACAGCCAGAAAGAGTTGGCATGAATCTTTTGAGGGTCTGCATTTCAGATGGGGGTAAAGAGCAAAGGTGATGATGATGATGATAAGTAGGAGGAGAAAACGGAGTTAATGAAGATAAAAAACCAACAAGAATGTTGTTCTTACAACAACAGTGACAGTATAACAGTAACTTACCGACAAGAATGTTGTTCTTACAACAACAGTGACAGTATAACAGTAACTTACCGACAAGAATGTTCTTCTTACAACAACAGTGACAGTATAACAGTAACTTACCGACAAGAATGTTCTTCTTACAACAACAGTGACAGTATAACAGTAACTTACCGACAAGAATGTTCTTCTTACAACAACAGTGACAGTATAACAGTAACTTACCGACAAGAATGTTCTTCTTACAACAACAGTGACAGTATAACAGTAACTTACCGACAAGAATGTTCTTCTTACAACAACAGTGACAGTTATAACAGTAACTTACCGACAAGAATGTTGTTCTTACAACAACAGTGACAGTATAACAGTAACTTACCGACAAGAATGTTCTTCTTACAACAACAGTGACAGTATAACAGTAACTTACCGACAAGAATGTTCTTCTTACAACAACAGTGACAGTATAACAGTAACTTACCGACAAGAATGTTCTTCTTACAACAACAGTGACAGTATAACAGTGACAGTATAACAGTAACTTACCGACAAGAATGTTCTTCTTACAACAACAGTGACAGTATAACAGTAACTTACCGACAAGAATGTTCTTCTTACAACAACAGTGACAGTATAACAGTAACTTACCGACAAGAATGTTCTTCTTACAACAACAGTGACAGTATAACAGTAACTTACCGACAAGAATCAAACCACAAGCCAGAACTACGCAGACTGCTCGGAACATGTCGGGTTGTCGCTAATTCTCTTGGCAAAACTAGCTCTTGGACTTCTCGGTTCCGTGACCGGGTATCTTAAGCAACTGTGACTCGCAGAAATGTTTGAGTGGATCATATAAATCCGTAATCTTATATAGAAAAATGATAGTACCAACAACCTTTTACCACGCTTTGAGTAGCAGTAATATCTATAACATTATAAATATCATTCAAAGCTGAGTGGCACAGATCACGATAATCACGTCAGTTCACAGAGTAGTGCTGAGTAATTAAACCAGCATTAACTCTTTGCCAGAATTCCGTCCTGCTAATTTTGCCCAATATAAACACGAATAAATTATTGTCAGCTATTATTCGGACTCAGTAATTATTAGACCACTCAAAACCACTACTTATTAAACCGATGGCAAATCTATTGTGATTAACAATAATACTTGCAAAGGTCGACAATGTTAGATTTAGTGTATGCTAATTTTGCTGTTGTTCTTCCAATTGTTTGCGAAGTGCTGTGATAAAGTACAATTGTTTTTTTTACAAGTCGTATGGTGCTGGCTACCCCCATGTAGTGCCCGGGGGGGGGGGGGGGGGTCTCTGATGAGACACAGACAGAATCGAACTACTACTCTCTCAGACAGCTTATCGTTCAAGACCAGTAACTTAAGGTTGAGCAATGAGTTGGCAACGTTATGTTGTTGTTGTTCAACTAGGCCTGCTGAGCTTCTGGCTGGTTTGCAAGCAATACCAGGTTGAAGACTCCTTGGCATTATCTAGACTGTAGATCTAGGATTTTCTGGCAAATCCGCAACATGTTGAGTTGAAGTCGTGAGCTTCAGATTCTCCAACTGGGCTTGCATTTAAAGGATCGTCACATCTTGTCCAATGCTACGAGAAAGACGTGCGTGGCACACTGTGCATTCCCCGCCATCCAAGGGAAATCTTCAAAACTTTAGAGCTAAAATACTGTGCTCTATTTCTGGACTCTCCCGGGGAATTTTCACGTCCTACACGGAGCCACTTCTTCAGCTCCCCGCGCCTGTAATGGGTACATAGTGAGATCCTCCTGCATGCAGTCAATCAGGTAACAGACAAAGTTACGTCTGGGGCTCAAGTAACTCCTCCAAGCTTTAGTGTACAATGCTAGCAGCCTCATATAAAACAGATTACTACATAAACCCTCACTGCAAGATCATGTGATTGCTTGGCGCATGCTTCCTGTTACTGCGCCAGCTGCAGTGACGGCTCAATATTCTATAAGTAGAGAAGAGATAAACAATGATGGTGATGCTGCCTTAGCTTGGCTTTATGTTATTGAAGGAACTACTTTCTGCCTTAGCTTGGCTCTATGTTATTGAAGGAACTACTTTCTGCCTTAGCTTGGCTTTATGTTATTGAAGGAACTACTTTCTGCCTTAGCTTGGCTTTATGTTATTGAAGGAACTACTTTCTGCCTTAGCTTGGCTTTATGTTATTGAAGGAACTACTTTCTGCCTTAGCTTAGCTTTATGTTATTGAAGGAACTACTTTCTGCATTAGCTTGGCTTTATGTTATTGAAGGAACTACTTTCTGTCTAAAAGTTCAATACAGATGTGTTAGTGTAGCATATTGGTTTGATATAGGTCCCGCGAGCTTCCGATTGGCTCAGCGCTTTCCTCTGGCGTTCTTCTCCAAGAGTCCTCAGTAACATTTCTCGCAGGAATTAAATTCTTCATTATACGAGCAAAAAAACAAAATAGACTTTCAAAAATGGGTGCTTGCGTAGAATAGAAGGATTGAAGTGGTGTGACAAGATGACGCATACAGAGCTGAAGACAATAACTAGACACGCGCCAGTGGAACAAGAGATGAGAGAGAAGAAGACGCTGGAGATGGATAGGATACACATTGAGGTAACCTGTTGATAGCACTACTAGGGCAGTCCTTCTTCTGAAACCCCCAGAGTGAGCGACGTATGCTGATACTAAAGAGCACATGGAGAAGAGCAGGCATGAAAGAGGTGAAGGACATGTGGGAAGACCTTGAACTGATGGTGCAAGAATGTTATCACTACTTGCATTATTATTTGTTTCGCTAACAGTCTAGTTCTCCAGTATCATCTTTTTCTTTTTTCAATTTATATTATTAGGTATATAACTTTTCCTTTATCTTTCCTACAGCTTCTCATCCATCTTTGCTTCGCAGGAAGCCGCAGCCATCCTTCAACTGGTTCCTTCGCAGGAACCTACATCAAAGCACACAAGTCTTCTTGCAGTGGTGCTTCCTGAAGCAACTTATTTTTTGTAATAAGGTTTCCATCGCTACTCACAATCTCATTTCAGTAGCCCCTAATGAGTTGCCTGATTTATACATATAACACTATAACTTTCAATTTTCTATCTGAATACTGTAAATACCACTGCCGTAAAACTCAACAGTCGCCCCTGATTAAATCTACGTATGGTCACGTGTGACTATAATAATATCAAACACGTGAGAAAAGCTCACGTGCCTCTATGACTGGGACCGGTCATTGTAACATTATTTCAGGAATTTGAAACTGGCGTGCGTGCGCGAGTTACTTGTAAATTATGAAAGAACGTAGATTTCAAACCGACGGGCCCTGTATCTACGTTGAACGTAGCGCCTCGCCAAAACAAAGCAAAATTATAATTTATAAAAAGAAAGACAGCAAACGAACGAAAAAAAAAAACGAACAAACGAAATTTATTTTGAAAACGTTGAGAATTCAACATGCAGGCCCGTCTGACATCCTGCCCTTTACCTTTTGTCCAGTATCCTAGTAACTCACACATGCGGTCAAATCGTAAAGAATTTATCTACATGCACAACGTGCAAAGAAGTAAACTATATATACTCTTATATAATATACTATATATATATATATATAATATATATATATATATATATATATATATATATATATATATATATATATATATATATATATATATATATATATATATATATATATATATATATACAGGGTGGCCCCAAAAAAGTGAGAACATCTCGTACAATGTAATATAATTACATCAAAATTTGTTTAACTGTATCCATAATAGCTTAAATAGTTTACTGATTTACTTACTTAGCTATTTAACTATATGACGTTATTAGCACGACAATTTCCGGTCGCCATCTTTGATTTTTAATTTGCCAATCGTCAACTTCTGCGTGTTTTGAAAATATTTTAACCAGAATGACAAAAATCACAGCAGAAGACCGTTTTCTGATTAAAAATTTGCGAATTGAAATACAGTGGGGTGCATTGCATGAAAAAGTCTACCGTCGGCTAAAATTTACCACAGCTGAGCAGCTCAAGTTGGCAATAATCAAGGAATGGAGAAATCTAGAGCAGCGCTTTATTGACAGAAGCATAAACGAGTGGCGCCAACGCTTACAAAAAGTCGTTGAGAAGTAGGGGGGACACATTGAACATGTTTTCTGATTAGCGTAATAACTTGGCATACAACTGTAAATGACAAAACATTATATTAATTCAATTATATTAAATAACCCTTTGCTACGAGATGTTCTCACTTTTTTTGGGCCACCCTGTACAGTGTGTGCTCTCTATGCTTCATGTTCTGATGACATCACATTTTCTTCCTGTCTGTTCTCTTTCATTTCAATGGTTCTTTGTCGTCAAATCTACAAATCTATCTGGTTATATTGGCTATGAAGCCACGGATCAGCCCGTCTCTAATGAGCTGGGGAGGGAGGAGAAATGAAAAAGGTGAATGAACTGTACCTTAATTAATTACTTAAACAGCTCTTTTATGACATTCTTTTTAATTGCACGGTTATCTTTAAAATGATACTACTTTGGTAGTATGTGTCCTGAATATATACCGTACTTTAAGACAGGGATCTACAACTAGTCGATCCCGATCTATCGGTGGATGTTTTGTTAGATCTTTAGTCGAACGCGGGGAAACGAAAGACTTTTTAAACTGTGGGAAGTTTCGGATTAGACTTCTTCCACCGGCTTTTAAAATTGCGGTGTCCCGGGGATGAAAGAGATTTTTTTTTTCTTTCGCATTCTCAATATAAACTCTCAAACTGGGTACTAAAATATATTCGTGAACTGCATTAGATATGAATGCAATCGTTTCTTTATAAGCTTCATAATCCCCTTCACTACTCTACACATCCTGATTAAAATCGATTTAGAGGGACTAAATAGATCCCCAAAAGCTCTTGGGTTGCGCAACCCTAACTTTAAGAATGGATTAATTCCTGCGAGCGATGTAACTGAGAGTTGTCAGAAGGCCCTTCTCGCTACCACTACGACCTCACACTTATCTTTTTTTTTTTTTTCTAATGAATGTGGCTACGTTAAATGTCTAGGTTAATGATATGTAATGTGGTGTGATAGTTTATAGACACACACACAGATATTTACTAAGTCTAATAATATTAACAAATGTTATAATACACTGAACTAACTCAAGTGTGTAAAATTTTTGATAGAAATTTTTTACATTTATTTTGTTCTGGATCAAGTTTTATTTTGACCAGAACTTATAAAAGATTTAGAAATTATGAAAGAAATGCATGGAATATTACATAATAAATGCAAGAGTGTACATATGTAAGTACTAGACTATTTAGTTTTATTAATGTTTATACTAGTCATCTAATTGGGAGGATAGTTAATGGTTGTGCTGTTGGGGTGGCCTCATCACTCCAGTCTATATTGACTACACCCTGTCCAGAAATGGCAGGAATTTTATGGGATTGTTAGTAACTAAATGGAGTTGGTGAATTTCCAGCAGACCAGAGGCTCACTCAACTTGAAGATGTAGCTCTGGTGCTGAGATCTGGTGGCCCCACCTCTCCGTGCTTGGGGGCAATAATAGTCTGCTCTGACACAACGTTACTGCACGGATCCACTCTGGTAAAATCACCAACTTAGTTTACACCGCCTTGGTGACAACTGAAACTCACAGCTCTGCAATCAAAGTATTGGCTATGTGTCAAAATTCCATTCTCTAACCATGTCTGGACACAACACTACACAACAACAACACCATATAGACAGGTCAGATCTCTCTGACCATACAGCACATTTTACCATGGTGGTTTCACATCAGATAGGTCCTCCCAGACTACAGATTCTGAAATATATTTATTAGTTTCCTGCCCTAACATAGGATAGGTAATATGTTTCATTGTTCTCAACACTTGATCTGTCCTTCCTAACCCTTGCTGGAGTTTATGTATATTGTTTGTCCCTAGACCCTGAGCTAGGGCGGGGGGTCTAGAGCAAATCCCTACTTGTTTGTAAGGCTAGATTTCGATATGGCAGTATCAAATCACTCGAAACATTAAACAATATTCAAAATATACAAAGAAATAATTTCAATCTTACCAGATTATGAATAAAGAACACAGAAATGCTAGCAAAACTCAGCTGAGCTGCTGGCTATAGTATGGCGTCCCTGAACTTATTTCAATTTATTTCATTTGGAAATCACCACACTTGAAATTTACTGTGTCTATCACTGAACAACTATTGAGGAATGGCCCCAAATGCGCGTCTGAGCGCCGATAATATGATTGTCTGTGGCCAATCACTGCCTTGGTTTTTTTTTTAGATTCAAATTTCCTACACTAAAGTCATATTCAGTCATGCTTCAGTCAAGTATGGATTTTTATCTGTTAGTCTGTCCGTCTCTACTTGCGTTTTCACAAAAACGTACTTGTTTTTTTGAACCAACCTATTCCTCCCCTCTACAATTTTGCCTGAAAAGTTATTTTTAGCCACAGCTTCCACCAATTCCCCTTCTCTTTCATTCTAACTAGATTTGGACACTTGAGTCTTCAAGGTCGCGATTTTTGTGCAAATAGTGAGATGTTTGATTCAATGCAGTCTTTCGCTGTTGTGAACAACACAGTCTTTTGTCAATGTCTTCATTATTATCTATCCGTCTGTATAATTAAAAGCATATTATTTCACTGCTCAGAATGGGCCATCCGGCCAGCTAATTTTTATATTCCTAACATTAATATTAAGAAAAAGTTACTTTTTGAATTTTGTAATATTTCAAGCATCTGCGTTTAGCCGCTGAATTCAAATAAAAGGCTTGGTATCGCAAAAGCGTCCAATAAATGACTGTGGCGTATCATATCCAAGGTCCCTTCTGTCGAATTCCTTACTTTATGTCAACTTGGGGGGGGGGGGGGGGGGGAAACGTGACTTTTCCTCCTTGCCCCACCAATTTGCGTCCATTAACCTCGCTAGTTCAAGTACGCGTTCAGTCAGATTTTTGTCTTTTGATCCTCGTTCCGTTTTGCCTTCAAGTCTAACACCTGATGACCCGCGGCGCGGGCGATCATGTATTCCAGCAGCTTACGCATTGGTTTTTATCCTTACATTTTATCCTTTGGAGATATTTTTACGTTGTATCACTTGTTAATTTTATGACACATCTCCCCACTTGAAAACATGCCTACGGCAAGTTCTAAAACCAGTGATACACATAGATAAAATCTCTCCTCACGTCTGCCACTACTCTAATTTTGATCACAGGGGTGCCGACTGAGGAAATCTGCACCGACATTCAATTTGCCTGGGATATATTGGATACTAAACTGATAAGGTTGAAGCAATAAAGACCACCTCAGCAATCTTGCGTTTTCATGCTTAGCCTGAGATAAGAATACGAGAGGCTGATGATCCGTCTCGACCACAAAAGTCCTACCATACAGATAGATTTGAAACTTCTTTATTGCCCAGATTAACGCTAAACATTCTTTTTCGCTTGTGGAGTATCCTTGTTCCGCCTTATTCAATTTGCGGCTTGCATAAGCGACTGGTTTCAGTTCCCCATCAGGTGAAGATGATCTTTGCAACAAAGCCCCTCCGAGTCCTACATTACTTGCATCGGTTCTTAAGACAAAGTCCTGTGTCAAATCAGGCAGTTTGAGAATAGGCTTGCTAGTGAGTTTTTCCTTTAACTCTTGGAACGCTAGTTCACATTGTGCAGTCCAAATAATTTTATCTGGAAGTCCCTTGCGAGTCAGATCAGTCAGAGGAGCACAAATAGCGTTAAAATTTTTGATGTATTTCTGATAAAATCCGCATAACGACACGAATGATCGCACGTCTTTTTTTGTTTGTGGTCTAGGTGCTCTCTGCAGTTTTTCCAAGTTCTTAGGATCAGGGGTCATGTTACCCTGATATACAGTGTGTCCCAAGAATTCCAACTCTTTGCATCCAATACAACATTTTGTTGGCCTAGCAGTTAAGTTCGCCTCCCGAAGTCTATTAAATAACATCTCTAGAGCTTCAATGTGTTCTTCAAATGTCTCTGTGGCGACGAGAATATCATCCATGAAATTCGTGATACATGGGTTATTCAGGGGATCCAACAATTTGCGCATCATCCTTGAAAAACACACTCGGAGCATTTTTCAGTCCGAAGGGTAGCATATTGAATTCATAATGTCCATCCGAAGTGCTAAAAGCCAAATAAGGTCTCACTTCAGGCTTCACTGGGATCTGGTAATAGCCTTTACTAAGATCCACCTTTGAAAAGTATTTTGCCTTGTTCAGTCTGGCAAATAACTGTTTTGTGTCGGGTAATGGATCCACTTGTCCTTCTGTGACAGCATTCAGTTTCCTGTAATCTATGCACAGTCTGTGTTCCCCAGACGGTTTTCTCAACAAAACGACACTAGAACTAAAAGATGATTCACTGTGCGAAATAATCCCCTCCTTCAACAAATAATCTATTTCTTCCTTCAATGCCTTCTCCTTCGCGAACGGAATAGAATAGGCTCTCATACAGATTGGGTTTGAGTCTACCAGTTTCATGTCATACTGTAGCAAATTTGTATGGCCTGGTTTATCTGTTAAAACATCTGTATGTTCCTCCAGAACCTGTTGAACTCTCTCCCTCTGATTTTTAGTCAGGTGCTTACTGACTTTTACCTGTGCTGCTGTTTCACAAGGATGTAATGGGTATTCATGTGAGGTGAGTGGTTCCTTTTGCATCTGGGTTGCAATAGCCAAGGTCAATAAGGGGGTGCTTTCCTGGAGTGGTCTGTCCAGATACTTCTTTAATAAGTTTACATGATAAACTTTCTCCTTCCCCTTTTTGTCAATTTTATAGTTTGTTCTAGACACCTTCTCTAGAACCGTATAGGGACCTTGCCAACCAATTTGTAATTTATTCTGGCTACCGGGTAGTAGAAGAAGCACCTTCTCTCCCACAGCTAGTTCTCGGTCCTTTGCCTTCCTATTAAAATATGCTGCATGTTTCTTCCTGGCTTGTTTCAAATTATCATTTGCCAGTTTCCATCCAGCTTTCAGACGAGTGGTCAGTTCGTTCACGTATTGATAAGATGAGGTAACAGTCTCTTCCGCCTTCTCATCTGTCCAGGTCCTTAATAGAGCTTCTAATGGACCTTTTATTGGCCTCCCAAATAGCAGAGTTGCGGGAGCCATCCCGGTTGAACTATGTGGTACCTCCCGGTACGCAAACAATGCGGCGGGCAGGAATTGATCCCACAGATCCGGTTTTTTTCGTGTGCCAGCTTTCTCAGGATAGAAATGAGAGTCCCGTTGAACCTCTCTACCTGGCCGTTCCCTTGTGGATGGTACGGACTACAATGAAAGTGTCTGGCTTGAAATAGTTTAAAAACCTCTTCCGTTAGTTTCCCCTTGAACTGAGATCCATTATCCGTCAAGATTTGATGCGGGAATCCTAATCGGGTAAATATTGTAAGTAGTGCCTCTGCTACATGTTTTGAATCAATTGATGGCAGGGCTACCGCCTCTCCCCACATAGAACAAGTGTCCACCAGAGTAAGGATGTAACTGTTCCTCCTCTTGGTCCGAGTGAGAGGTCCTACAATATCCACTGCAACCCTCTCAAAAGGTGTTCCCACTATGGGCATTTCCCCTAGAGTTGCAGGAGCAGTCCAGTGCTTTGGAGCTACCCTTTGACATTTTGGGCAGGATTTGACATATCTTTTTATATCCTCCGTTATCCCTGGCCAGAAGTAATGACAAGCTATACGCTGTCCTGTGGCGCTGATCCCCATGTGACCACTGAAGGGAATCGCATGCCCGAGTTCCATCACTTTATCTCTATATGAAGTGGGAAGAACCAGCTGGTTGTGACCATTTATTCCAGTTCCGGCCTTCCTGTATAATAGTTTGTTCTTCATGAAATATTCTCCCTTGCTCGGAGGTGTGTGGCATTTGGGCAATTTTTTTAAAACATGGCTTGAGTGTCCTATCCTCAGCCTGCGCCTTCCTCATCTCCTCTGGATGAGCATTTATAGGTTCACCTTCTTCCTCCTTCTTCTGTGACCTGGTCTGCACTGTCGCCATGATCACAGGTTTCTCGGGATTCCCCAAGAAGACGTATCTACACCCCAATATCAGAGGGTAGATTGGTTCATCTATCACTGCTGCTCTGATTTCTCCTTCCACATAGCGAGTTTTCACCGTTATCCTTGCGATGGGAAGTGTCATGAGTGGTATGTCCTTAGTCGCCCCTTGTATTTCCACTGTTTCTGTGGTATACTGACTTGGGTCCACTAGGCTAGACTTCACAACTGAATCATAATCCAAACCTGTATCATAAAGGCACCTTATGGTGACCCCATTACAAATAACATCCTCACAAACTGGGGGGTGATAAGGTTCCTGTTGTCCATTAGGATTAACCTTTAATCTTTGCGTCCCCGACTTCATTGCAGCAATGTTTGAAGGTTTCCTTCTACAAAATTCGGTGTTATGGTTATCCTTCTTGCACCATTTACACCATCTTTTTCCTTGGTTCAACGGTTTTCTTTCATTGAATTTTTGGTCATTGAACTGTGAGTTTCTGTCTCTGTAGTCATTTCTTGGCCGTTCAAAGTTTGTCCTACCTTTATTTCCCTGCTCCCTATTATCAAATTTATTAAATTGCTGTGGAGCTTTAAAATTATCTATGTGCTTCTTTTTAGCACCACTTACCTCTGCCTGGGCTGCCTGATACCTCTCAGCAACATTTAAAACCTCCCCCAACTTCTCTGCACCTTGTTCCATGAGAAATTTTCTCATGTCTGGAGCCATGGACTCTCTCAATTGCTCAATCATGATCATTTCTTTAAGATCTTGGGTCTTCCCCAGAGCAGTCCATTTCTCCAAATAGGTTTCCAGTCTAGCAGAGAAGTGGTGGTATGTCTCCCCAGACAACAGTTTGGCATTTCTAAATTTCTTACGATAAAATTCACCATTCTTCTCGTACCTTAATAACAAAGCCTGCTTTAACATGTCATAATTGTCTTGGTCTTCCCTGTTCATTTTAGCAAAGACTTCATAAGAAGTACCTCTCAGTCCCTGTGATAGCTTTAAACTCCACCTCTCTCTCTCTAACCCATATGTAGTAGCTAATAACTCAAAACGTCCTAGGTACCCCTCTATGTCATCGTCTTTTTCAACAAAATGGTCTAAATGAAACCCCATAGCTGAGTTTGAGGCTCCCAGACTGGGCGTAGCATCTGAGGCAAAAGGGCTGGCACCATTTTCAGGAGCCTGGCCTTGTAACTCCAGCTCCCTTAGTCGTAATTCGTGCTCCCTTTGCAACCTTCTATCTTCTGCCTCCCTTTCGGCCTTTTTATCTTCTGCCTCCCTTTCGGCCTTTTTATCTTCTGCCTCCCTTTCGGCCTTTTTATCTTCTGCCTCCCTTTGCTGTCGTTTGTCTTCTGCCTCAATCTGCAGCCTCTTAATTTCTCTATCAGCCTCAATTTGTAACCTCTTCTCTTCAGCCAACCTTTCAGACTCTAATTTTCTTTCAGCCTCTTTTTCTAATCTCCTTTCTTCCCGTTCAATATATTTATCACATTCAGCCGTTACGTATTGAATTAAAATCTGACCATCCATTCCCATCTCCTTTGCGGTCAGCACAGCAGCTGATCTAAATTTTGCTAGCTCCGCCATACTTTCTAAACAAATCTAGCAATAAGCAAAGTAAAATTTCCAATCTCTAAAGTAATTATAATTATTCTAGACCAAAATAATTCTAATTAACTAATTAACTAACACTGGCTGTGAAGATTCACCAACTTCTAATTGCCCTTTTACTTTAAAGGGACACTTTTAATTTTAAGGGAATTTTACAATTTTGTTCCCCTAATTTTATTTCTCCCACCAGGAGATCCTTATATTACTGTTTATGCTAATTATCCCGGACGAGCCCCCAATATATGTAGTGGTTTTGATGGTATTGTATGGTGGTGATGGTACTACGTGTGATGCATGAGGTCAGCTGTGAAGGCTCCTGAGATAAAATGTAACTGAGAGTTGTCAGAAGGCCCTTCTCGCTACCACTACGACCTCACACTTATCTTTTTTTTTTTTTTCTAATGAATGTGGCTACGTTAAATGTCTAGGGTAATGATATGTAATGTGGTGTGATAGTTTATAGACACACACACACAGATATTTACTAAGTCTAATAATATTAACAAATGTTATAATACACTGAACTAACTCAAGTGTGTAAAATTTTTGATAGAAATTTTTTACATTTATTTTGTTCTGGATCAAGTTTTATTTTGACCAGAACTTATAAAAGATTTAGAAATTATGAAAGAAATGCATGGAATATTACATAATAAATGCAAGAGTGTACATATGTAAGTACTAGACTATTTAGTTTTATTAATGTTTATACTAGTCATCTAATTGGGAGGATAGTTAATGGTTGTGCTGTTGGGGTGGCCTCATCACTCCAGTCTATATTGACTACACCCTGTCCAGAAATGGCAGGAATTTTATGGGATTGTTAGTAACTAAATGGAGTTGGTGAATTTCCAGCAGACCAGAGGCTCACTCAACTTTGAAGATGTAGCTCTGGTGCTGAGATCTGGTGGCCCCACCTCTCCGTGCTTGGGGGCAATAATAGTCTGCTCTGACACAACGTTACTGCACGGATCCACTCTGGTAAAATCACCAACTTAGTTTACACCGCCTTGGTGACAACTGAAACTCACAGCTCTGCAATCAAAGTATTGGCTATGTGTCAAAATTCCATTCTCTAACCATGTCTGGACACAACACTACACAACAACAACACCATATAGACAGGTCAGATCTCTCTGACCATACAGCACATTTTACCATGGTGGTTTCACATCAGATAGGTCCTCCCAGACTACAGATTCTGAAATATATTTATTAGTTTCCTGCCCTAACATAGGATAGGTAATATGTTTCATTGTTCTCAACACTTGATCTGTCCTTCCTAACCCTTGCTGGAGTTTATGTATATTGTTTGTCCCTAGACCCTGAGCTAGGGCGGGGGGTCTAGAGCAAATCCCTACTTGTTTGTAAGGCTAGATTTCGATATGGCAGTATCAAATCACTCGAAACATTAAACAATATTCAAAATATACAAAGAAATAATTTCAATCTTACCAGATTATGAATAAAGAACACAGAAATGCTAGCAAAACTCAGCTGAGCTGCTGGCTATAGTATGGCGTCCCTGAACTTATTTCAATTTATTTCATTTGGAAATCACCACACTTGAAATTTACTGTGTCTATCACTGAACAACTATTGAGGAATGGCCCCAAATGCGCGTCTGAGCGCCGATAATATGATCGTCTGTGGCCAATCACTGCCTTGGTTTTTTTTTTTTAGATTCAAATTTCCTACACTAAAGTCATATTCAGTCATGCTTCAGTCAAGTATGGATTTTTATCTGTTAGTCTGTCCGTCTCTACTTGCGTTTTCACAAAAACGTACTTGTTTTTTTTTTGAACCAACCTATTCCTCCCCTCTACAATTTTGCCTGAAAAGTTATTTTTAGCCACAGCTTCCACCAATTCCCCTTCTCTTTCATTCTAACTAGATTTGGACACTTGAGTCTTCAAGGTCGCGATTTTTGTGCAAATAGTGAGATGTTTGATTCAATGCAGTCTTTCGCTGTTGTGAACAACACAGTCTTTTGTCAATGTCTTCATTATTATCTATCCGTCTGTATAATTAAAAGCATATTATTTCACTGCTCAGAATGGGCCATCCGGCCAGCTAATTTTTATATTCCTAACATTAATATTAAGAAAAAGTTACTTTTTGAATTTTGTAATATTTCAAGCATCTGCGTTTAGCCGCTGAATTCAAATAAAAGGCTTGGTATCGCAAAAGCGTCCAATAAATGACTGTGGCGTATCATATCCAAGGTCCCTTCTGTCGAATTCCTTACTTTATGTCAACTTGGGGGGGGGGGGGGGGGGAACGTGACTTTTCCTCCTTGCCCCACCAATTTGCGTCCATTAACCTCGCTAGTTCAAGTACGCGTTCAGTCAGATTTTTGTCTTTTGATCCTCGTTCCGTTTTGCCTTCAAGTCTAACACCTGATGACCCGTGTTATTGTTGTAGTTATTGTCATTGTTGTTGTTATTGTTATTGTTGCTGTTGTTGTTATTGTTGCTGTTGTTGTTGTTATTGATCCAGCGGCTCTTGGGCTCTCACCTTTCGGCCCAATGCAAGTAGTGATTTTTGCATGTTTTCGCAAATTGTTTTGCTTCTCCGTACAAGGTGATCGTTTGAAGAAATCACGCATCATTGTGCTTTTCAGACATTTCTATCATTGATCAAATGTTAAAGTAAAGATAAATGTAGTTCCTGTCACGGAGAGTTATGTTCATTGAATTGGCCATATTTTCCTCTTCTTTTCTCTCACCCGTATCCTCTATTTTTTATCATTTTATCCTTTTTCCTGTATTTTCGCATTCGTTCGTTGCGAAAAATATATTTCTTTCCCATCATCGTTTTTCTTTCTCATACGCACTAGTGATGTTATTACGTAGATGTCAGTCTCTGCTGGTCGAATATAGCTGTGAATATACGGTTCTCGCCAGACAGAACGTCTGCAGTTTCCCCGGTCAGAGCGCTGCCCGACCAGATTTCTGGGCCTGGGGTGTGAGAATTCGCTCCGTCGGACATGGCAGGCAGACGGATTGTCTACCGTTTGCAGCAACTGCGTGAGTTTTCGTCGGGATAGTCCGGCGAAGTGTGAAATTGCGCTCCGCACTGCAGACGGGGTGTCTGAGAGTTGCAACTGACACGCGCCCTGTCGGTCAGAACGTGGCAGTTTATGACAGTTACGTAAGTGTTGGGAGTAGGGGAGATAATTAATCTAAGTTATATCCTTATACATAGTATGTATAATTATTTTATATGTGCTTTTTCCATTTTATGTAGTGAATACTGGGGTGACCCAGAACTTGCCGGCGTTTAGTAGTAAAGAGACATACTTGTGAGAAGAATAGACATTTCCTATCTTTAACCACGTGGGTTGTTTCAAGTAACACTGGTCTGACAGTGCATGTGCCATCAGAGATAGACAGTAATACCAATCCCACTAACGGTTTTTCTAAAGACTAAATGTTTATACATGGCCTTTGAGCCAGACTTTATGTCTTCACAATAAACTCAAATATACATGCTGCCTGGCGGCGAGAATAATTACAAGAAATAACATTAATATTTCCGACAAGTATTGAGAGAGTGTATAGTGAACCAAGACTATCTGTTAAAAGAAGTTGTCCACTGGTCAGCTTTTCCCAAAATGAAGGAAACCCTCGTGTTTTGACTCTGTGTGCCCGTTCAAACTTGCTAACCCTAACCGATCTAAGTGACATGAACAGTAATCTAAAAACATAACTGGTGAAGTGAATGCTCCCCGAAAAACAGTGGAAGAAACCTGTAATTGTAGAGCTGGGATTCGCTTTATCCAAAGAATACAGATTCACTGTAGAGAAGTGTCCTAAGGTTGCGCCAGACGGAGAACAACTTCAAGTTTTTTTAGGTAAGCACGTGCGCCAGGGTACCCCGATGAAAGAACCGAGTGAAAATGACGGAAGTAGGTTCGTTGTTTAATGCACTCACTTGTTGTATTTTTTTCTTCCTTAGGCAAGATTTGCTGCTTAAGTAAATTGTTCCTTTAGAATAGATACTGCTGTCAAAGTCAGTCTATACCTTCTAAGGGGGACAATATTAGACCCTAACCATATGTATTTGTGACTCTTTGGGCCATCATCTGTCTCATAACGGGGCTGTGGGCTAAACCTAGAGTTAATATCATAACGGGGCTATCATCCTTGTAGCATTCTCTTGATATTTTATGACTATTTGTATATGTTTTTTTAATGAAATTTCTATGTGTTGTGAAGAAATTTTAAATGATAATTAAAATTTCCCTTGGAATTAATCAGCGTGTTGGTCAGCTCGTTCTAATATATATATATATATTTGTTATAGATTTCCCACGTCTGTGTGTTTAACTGTCGTCACGTGTATGTGCGTGCCCGTGAGTAGATAGAAATATAGGTAAAATATATATATATGTGTTTAGACTGTCTGACGCTGTAAAGCTGTCGTAGAAGATAGGTGAGAGAGAGAAGAATTTTTTCGCTTTCAGAGACAGCCTCTATATCACATTCTATCATCTCACTCGTGGAATATATTTCTTCTTACTAACTCTCACGGTGTCTATCACCTATTCTAACCTATTCAGAAGGGATCAACCCAAGTCTTAATTCTCCTATCAAAAATCTACGACAAATGGTTGCTCGTTACCGGGAATTGAACCCAAAATCCTGAGACGATACGACAAATGTGGTCTCGTCCGTAGGATTTTTGAACTTAGAATAGGAAGACGAGTACGACAAATGTGGACTCGTCTATCTGGATTTTGAACTTAAGATTCTTTATTCTGAAATAGAGTAAGAGTGTGATGTCTTGTGAGTTTGTATTTTTTTTTTAAATAATTTATCCCCTAGTCGTAACGATCTGTTTACGGGCGTGCTGACCACACAAACTGATAAGTTTTTTTCCACAGCATTTTGAATAATATACATTTGAGTTACAGGTGGATTTTGTCGGAATATATGTTAATTGTTGAATTTGTAATACTAAACGCTGGTAAAGTGGTGAGTGTATTACATTCACTGGGTACTGAGGCAGAACGGTGTTTGAACTAAGTTAAGGAGTGCGTTTCGGACTCTTTCGTCCAGATTAATTGCCTCCCTTACCCGATCTGACTTCAGGGGCGAACTTATAGTGGATTTTAAAATTAAGGGATTATTTTTCTCTTTAATTTTTGCTATAATCATTGTGTTTTCCACTGTAGCAACTTATTTTTCAGGGATTAATCTTAACTACCATTTAGTTGGCGTAGTCGTGTTTGCATTAGGTGCTTTTTGCCGATAATAGCAGCGATAGTTAGATTTTATTTTTGGAGGAGGTATCCCAGGGTTAAGTATATGATCTTTTGATTTTTGGTATTTTTTTCTCTTAAGTGGTAGGAACCAGTGTATCCTTTTTTCCAATTTTCTTTCTTCACTAGTCTCAGTCACTGACTTAATATGGCCGAGAGGGCAAAGCTTAGACAACTCCTCAGAGACGAA
The DNA here is from genome assembly GCA_024509875.1 of Oreohelix idahoensis. Taxonomy (NCBI): domain Eukaryota; kingdom Metazoa; phylum Mollusca; class Gastropoda; order Stylommatophora; family Oreohelicidae; genus Oreohelix; species Oreohelix idahoensis. Next base: position 94,934 of record JAMPIV010011849.1, read on the forward strand.
GCGAGAGAGGAGGGACTGGAAGGAGAGGAAGCGAAAGCGTTTGTCAGAGACGAACTCGAGAGATATGATGCGGAGAGGAAAGAAGAAGAAGCTAGGAGGAAAGAAGCGGAAGACCGTCTACTACAGCAGAAGAGGATTGAGGAGGAAATGGAAATTCGCAGGGCGAACGAAAGAGAGAAGGAGAGACAGCATGAGGAAAGAGAGAAGGAGAAGGAGAGACAGCAGGAGAAGGAGAGGGAGGAGAGACAGCATGAGCTGGCACTTAAAACTCTAGAATTCTAAAGTCATGGCGCTGCCTCTTCCTCCAGCAATGGAGAGTCTTCACCTCATTCCTCCTTAACTGATCCTTCTAACACTCAATCTACTCATCTCACTGCTATGTCCTTCGCTCTAGAATCTTTCCCTTGTCCTAATGAGAAGATTGACACATGGTTAGAAAAATTTGAGAAATATGCAACTCTGTACGGTTTAGAGAGGTCGCGCTGGAATATGAAGCTTTCCCAGGCTTTGAAAAGTTCTGCTTACGATGTGTATGCAAAACTGGAGAGCAGCCAACAAGACAACTATGATGTGTTGAAGAAAGTGTTACTGGAGCGCTTTGAAATGAATGCTCGCAAATTTTTGCAACTGTTTCGCAACAGCAGGAAAGAGAATTCTGAAACTTTTCAGCAGTTCTCGTCTCGTTTGAAGCGTTATCTTACAAAGTGCTTAGAGCTCTCGCAGCTCCCCTCTACCTATGAAGGTCTTGAGGAATTTGTTTTAACAGAACAAATAATAAACACATTGTCTGCAGATACCCGGAGATTTCTAGCTGAGCCGGGGGCAGAAAAACTTGAAGACATCTTAGAGAAGTCTGAGCGTTATCAAAATGCGCTGGCTGAACTACCGGCCACAAAACGGAAACCGACAGAGGAGCATTTTCGAAAAAATAATCTAGAGTAATCTTCTCAGGCTTTTAATCAGAATAATCACAGAGAAACTGGACCTCAAAACCCCCCTCCTGAAAAGACCAAGTTCTACAAGAACAAGTACCCCAACCATCCCAAACAGTCTGATCAACCCGACCGTCCTTCATGGCAGCGTGGCCAGAAAGGTCAAGGTGGCAAAGGGAGAACCACTGAGCACGGGACATATGATCAGAGTGAGCACACCGAGCCTAAACGCATCGGATGCTTGCTAACAGTCTCGCAAGGCGGAATTATTGACAGTGATTCCCAACCTGTTGGGGATACACCCTCAACGCGAGGTACTGTTACATTGAACGGTTCTCAAACTTCTTGTTTATTTGACACGGGGCTTTCTTATGATTGCATTGTTGCCAGAAACCTGGTCAAACCCGGTCAAGAGACAGCAGAGACCGTCCAACTTTGTGGAGTTCGTAAGAGTGATGAACCTACAGCGCTTCCCATCGCATTGGTGGAGATACACTCTGATTTTGTCAGAGGCGTGATCAAAGCGGCTGTTATGGGTGATCCCATCTACCCAGTCATACTCGGCGGTAGATACGTGTCTATTGGGAAACCGGAAGAGCCGATTGGGGCAGCAGTAACTACAAGAGGGCAAACCAAGAAGGAACGGAGCCTGCGCCTAATTTGTTGCCTATGGAACTTAAAGAAGCGCAATACAAGGACCCTACTTTGGCACCCTGCTTTAGGAAACTGCCCATGGCTTAGGAACCCAAACAGCACGGGGACATTTTTTCTAAGGATGGCGTACTTTATCGCAGAACGGGCAAGCCTGACCAAGGTTACAACCAGCTCCTAGCACCGAAACAGTACAGAAGCCAAATCCTAGAAATGGGGCACTCTCTTCCCTTCAGCGGACATATGGGACAGAACGCCACAAACCAACGGATAACCACTCATTATTGGTGGCCAGGAGTAAATACTGATATTATCAGATATGTCAAATCCTGTGCCCAGTGCCAACGTGTGCCACCCAAGCAACGGGCACCCCCAGTCTCTTTGGGGGAAATGCCAATAGTGGGTAGACCATTCGAACGGGTTGTGATCGACATTTTAGGGCCTTTCGAAAGGACTAAAAGAAGGAACAGGTTTATCCTGACCTTAGTCGATACATGCACTTTATGGGCAGAAGCTATCCCGCTAACATGCGCAGATGCCAAGCATGTCGCAGAAGCCCTCGTGCAGATTTTCACTCGTTTGGGATTCCCTCAGCAAGAGTTGACGGATAACGGATCTCCATACCGAAACCTGTTGATGGATGAGATCGGAAAGATCTTGAGGACCCAACACATCTACACAAAGCCTTATACTCCGGCCAGAAATGTGCTCGTGGAACGCGTTAATGGAAACCTCAACATGTTGTTAAGTAAACTTGCACAAGTGAAACCTGAAGATTGGGATCTTTGTATTCCTGCAGCTTTATTTGGCTACAGAGAATCTCCTCATACTTCCACAGGATTTCCGCCAGCTATGCTTCTATTCGGCAAACCCATTAAGGGCCCGCTTGAAGCCTTACTTTGGTCGCTGACAGACCAGAAGGCTGATGAGACAGTTGTCTCAGCCAGTAAATACGTATCGGATTTAAAGGATAGGTTGAAACTAGGATGGGACCTAGCAACGACAAACTTTAAGCGAGCACGCACAAAGCACGCTAACCGATACAGGAAAGTCGCGAAAGAGAGAGAATTGGAAGCAGGAGAGAAAGTTTTGGTGTTACTCCCTACCGAGAACAACCAACTGAGGATCGGATGGCAAGGGCCGTTTACCGTCCTGAAAAAGATTTCTAAGGCTAACTACCAGATCTCTATTCAAGGAAAGGAGAAGGTTTTCCATTTAAATCTCTTAAAGAGATACTTGGAAAAACCAGTGCCAACCTCCGACCATCTCTTGATGATCGCCAAAACTGACGGAGATGACGATAGTGGCAGGGATATTCCACTGAAAGCACACGAAATCTTTGAAAAATGTCAGAAGCGGCGACGCTCTTTCAAGCGCGCATGGGAGACATTCCAGAGAAAGGAAACTTTGGGAGTAGACTTGAGTAGGAATTGGAGAGAGATGGAGGGGGAGATGAGATGGAAGAAGACAGACACCCTGAAGCTACGGATATAGGAAATTAATTCCATAACGTAGACATGGAGTGCTTCCATATCTTAAAGGGGGGACGTTCTGTCACGGAGAGTTATGTTCATTGAATTGCCCATATTTTCCTCTTCTTTTCTCTCACCCGTATCCTCTATTTTTTTATCATTTTATCCTTTTTTCTGTATTTTCGCATTCGTTCGTTGCGAAAAATATATTTCTTTCCCATCATCGTTTTTCTTTCTCATACGCACTAGTGATGTTATTACGTAGATGTCAGTCTCTGCTGGTCGAATATAGCTGTGAATATACGGTTCTCGTCAGACAGAACGTCTGCAGTTTCCCCGGTCAGAGCGCTGCCCGACCAGATTTCTGGGCCTGGGGTGTGAGAATTCGCTCCGTCGGACATGGCAGGCAGACGGATTGTCTACCGTTTGCAGCAACTGCGTGAGTTTTCGTCGGGATAGTCCGGCGAAGTGTGAAATTGCGCTCCGCACTGCAGACGGGGTGTCTGAGAGTTGCAACTGACACTCGACCTCTCGGTCAGAACGTGGCAGTTTATGACAGTTACGTAAGTGTTGGGAGTAGGGGAGATAATTTCGCTTGGCGAAATAAGTTGGGGCCATTTGTCTAATTTTAAGATATTGGCCCGAGTTTGAAACTAACTTCACTCATTCTCCATTTCACAGTAGACGTGGTCACTTCGTTCTAGAACACTTAAACGTATAAGTGATGTCTCAGTTTCGTTGTGATACGTAGTTCTGTTTGAGGTAAAATATTATATATAATAGATCTCTAGTATTTTGTGAAGTGATAAAGTGTTTAATCGCCTATTTCATTTTAAACTAGTTCTGTGTGCAGAGTGATTCTTTTAATAGTTTGTTATATTCTTTAGTCGACGAGTTACAGTGGAAAGCAGAATAAATTCTATTTCTAGCTTAACAAACATGTAGCCATAATGAATTTAATTTAACTGCTAACTACTCAGTCGAGATATATTTTCTAAACTAACTTATAACTGCTAGATGTCTCATGAGTGTTGACGAAATATATTTATACGTAGTTCAAATTCATGATGATTGATTTTATAATATAACTTATTTCACGGGAAGTGTTAAATGATAAGCTCTACGCTTGCAGTTTAAAATATAAGTTATATCCTTATACATAGTATGTATAATTATTTTATATGTGCTTTTTCCATTTTATGTAGTGAATACTGGGGTGACCCAGAACTTGCCGGCGTTTAGTAGTAAAGAGACATACTTGTGAGAAGAATAGACATTTCCTATCTTTAACCACGTGGGTTGTTTCAAGTAACACTGGTCTGACAGTGCATGTGCCATCAGAGATAGACAGTAATACCAATCCCACTAACGGTTTTTCTAAAAACTAAATGTTTATACTGGGCCTTTGAGCCAGACTTTATGTCTTCACAATAAACTCAAATATACATGCTGCCTGGCGGCGAGAATAATTACAAGAAATAACATTAATATTTCCGACAAGTATTGAGAGAGTGTATAGTAAACCAAGACTATCTGTTAAAAGAAGTTGTCCACTGGTCAGCTTTTCCCAAAATGAAGGAAACCCTCGTGTTTTGACTCTGTGTGCCCGTTCAAACTTGCTAACCCTAACCGATCTAAGTGACATGAACAATAATCTAAAAACATAACTGGTGAAGTGAATGCTCCCCGAAAAACAGTGGAAGAAACCTGTAATTGTAGAGCTGGGATTCGCTTTATCCAAAGAATACAGATTCACTGTAGAGAAGTGTCCTAAGGTTGCGCCAGACGGTGAACAACTTCAAGTTTTTTTAGGTAAGCACGTGCGCCAGGGTACCCCGATGAAAGAACCGAGTGAAAATGACGGAAGTAGGTTCGTTGTTTAATGTACTCACTTGTTGTATTTTTTCTTCCTTAGGCAAGATTTGCTGCTTAAGTAAATTGTTCCTTTAGAATAGATACTGCTGTCAAAGTCAGTCTATACCTTCTAAGAGGGACAATATTAGACCCTAACCATATGTATTTGTGACTCTTTGGGCCATCATCTGTCTCATAACGGGGCTGTGGGCTAAACCTAGAGTTAATATCATAACGGGGCTATCATCCTTGTAGCATTCTCTTGATATTTTATGACTATTTGTATATGTTTTTTTTTTGATGAAATTTCTATGTGTTGTGAAGAAATTTTAAATGATAATTAAAATTTCCCTTGGAATTAATCAGCGTGTTGGTCAGCTCGTTCTAATATATATATTTGTTATAGATTTCCCACGTCTGTGTGTTTAACTGTCGTCACGTGTATGTGCGTGCCCGTGAGTAGATAGAAATATAGGTAAAATATATATATATATAAATGTGTTTAGACTGTCTGACGCTGTAAAGCTGTCGTAGAAGATAGGTGAGAGAGAGAAGAATTTTTTCGCTTTCAGAGACAGCCTCTATATCACATTCTATCATCTCACTCGTGGAATCTATTTCTTCTTACTAACTCTCACGGTGTCTATCATCTATTCTAACCTATTCAGAAAGGACCAACCCAAGTCTTAATTCTCCTATCAAAAATCTACGACAGTTCCATAGCAAATACTCCCGTCGAGTTTATTCAAGAGGTGAATCATACGTTTAGTGACGAATTAACTTCTAGTTTTCAGGACAAACCAGAAACGTCAGTATAGATATATTCAGCGATGATGTAATTTTTTTTTCATGAAATTTGTGTTGAGTTTCATGCCAGGACTAATATTTTCATTCGCCAAACTTTTTTCGCCAATTCGCCATATATGTCGATTGGCTAACATGATTCAATGTCTTTTTCTATGCACTATTTCAAATATGTGTAGCAGCGTAGTAGCGTGTCACAACAAAATGTTATTGTGTGTAGTGGCACAAATTGTTCAAAATAAATATACGTCTAGTCGCGTATGTAGCAGTGTACGTTGATTTTTCAACAAGGAAATCGGTATCAATGGTTCTCAAAATGTTCACATGATAAAGCTTATCTTTTAATTGTCTGTGTTTATGTGATCGTAAAGATTTTAGATTTCAGATGGTAACAGGTTTATAAATCTGAGGTGTTTATGGCCACCTGCTGGTCTAAGCTGATGGATGAACATCAATGTTCAGGCTCTTTGGTCAGCAGCCCATCGACAGTCAAGTTTCTTTCAAAAAGACTATTTCCTTAACACAAGTTTCACCAGTACAACTTATAACACTAAAACTAAACAACACAATTTTTCAACGTTACTGAAAATGCTCAGACAAAACTCGTTTTCTTTTTTAATCTCTTTAATTAGAAGATCACCTTTATTTAAAAAGAACTTGAACAAATAAAAACAAGAAAGTGCTAATGGAGGCGAGAGCGTGCTAATACGTCTGTCGTCAAGTCACTGAGTTTTTCTGTCAGTCATGTCCTCCTGTTTCAATATTAATTACTTAAGGGGTGGAGCAACAGTAAAATGTCATTTTCATAAAGAATTGTAAGATTTCCGTACAAAATGTACAGGGTTAACTTATGACAGTAATAGCTATGCATACAGGGATCTTTGGGGGTATAATGCTATTGGTTGCCATGGAAACGGCGGTCAAATTGAAGTTTGACACTATATTTTATTTGACTACGGCTTTTTTATTTGTTGACTTATGAGCACAAAACTTAAAATGGAAGCTTATTTTTATATTTAAAAACTTGTCTCGGATTAGATTTTTGATACCTTTAGTAGATTTTGAGATATATAACTTTAAATTTTGTGACTAGAAGTAGTAATAAAATTTTTTTAATGTTGCTACATTATTTTCAATAAATAAAAATTTTGATACGATATCACAAATCATATCTGATCAAAGTTTTATTATCTAGTGAAAGTATATGCACCAAATCTTATGTTGATTGGCTAAGAAATAAGAAAGTTATAAGAAAAATAGTAATATAAAAAAACTTTATAAGAAACTCATAAAATCTGAAAAATCTGAAATCTAAAATCTTTACGATCACACAAACACAGACAATTAAAAGATAAGCTTTATCATTTGAACATTTTGAGAACCATTGATACCGGTTTCCTTGTTGAAAAATCAACGTACACTGATACATACGCGACTAGACTTTATTTTGAACAATTTTTGCCATTGTGGGCGTCTGTGGCCTAATAGATATGAACGCAGTTTCATAATCCAGATATACCAGGTTCGAAACCTGCTGCAGGCGGTTTGGTAGCAGATCGCTTTGTGTGGATTTTTAACAATGGTATAAACGCCGTACCGTTCAGAAAGCAATGGCAAACTACTGAATGAAAAAAATTGCCTAGAAAAATCACAAACAGCCAATAAAAGCTGGGGTTGATTGCCACGTCCTGTAAAGGATAAGCAACTAACTTTTTTTTTGTGCCATTACACACAGATGAGAAACTCATAGAAAAAAACTTAAGAAATTATCAATTTAAAAATCAAAATACACCTGCTTAGAAAGATTTCTGACAAATAAGTTTGACATATATAGATTCAGGAAAATATATATTATCAGAATATAGACCAATCCTAGCTTTCACTTTTGTCATATTTAGACTTAAAATGCACTGATGTATTGACAAAACAATGTTACGCTGGCAACATTTGGCCCACGGGCCTGTAGTTGGACCACGCTGCTCTATATTATTAACACGTATCACATCTTTGTATTCTATTTTGATATTTCACCGCTTATTTTATTTCTTCACTATATCCGCTGGCGCAGAGTGAAGTTCTAAATGTAATATTTTCTTCCCCTTCAAAATCACTATCTTATGTATTACAAACATTTTTGTTCTATTCCATAAAATCATAATAACTACTTGATTCTCGTCATTACTAAAAAATCATAATTAATATAAATACACTAGTGTAAAAGCCCGTCATAAGACGGGAATTACATTCAAAAGCACCAATACCTAACGGCAATTTTACTTATTCAAAAGTATTTTTTTTAAACCACAGTGCATCACCACAGTACACGAACTACGTAGCAGCAGCGAGAATCCCAATGTGTGTATACGGGATCACACATTCTATAAATATTTTTGTGCACACCGTCATTTGCGCATTCTTCTTTGGTAAGAGTTACTATTTTCGGGAGAGTGCATTTAAGGGAAACAATACAATTAATGCCTAACTTTCAACCAAAGTTGCTTCCCTTAGCGTTATGTACTGACAGAAAAGCTGGGATTTTATATATAGGATAATTACTTACTAATATATACATCTACAATTTGCATCATCATTTGTCTCATTACAAATCTTCCTTCTACATCACTTAAGTATTATCTGCAAGTCACGCAGTACAAACAATACTCTATATCAGGGTGGTCCAACTTATTCTACACCCAGGGCCACATAAACCAAAAATTTACAGGCCGCGGGCCGTTCATGATAAACAAAATTTGTATTTTAAAAAAAGCTCAGTGAAAAATGGATGAAAATCTAGGAGTGCAAAATTAAAAATAAAATGCAATAAAAATTACAAAGAGCATTGAATGTTTATTGAAATAATTGTAGTTTTATTCTTACCTCCTAATGGGAAGTTTGAGGGTGTAGATTTTCTGTAACGAGAGTCTCGATGTCAATCGAACTTTCGCATGCTGACTGCAGGCAGTAAAACATTGCTTTCTGCCAGACGTTTTAAGTCAAATCTCAAAAGTATTAATTAGGCTATATAATTAAAGAAATATGTTTCGTATAAGCGCGGGCCATAAAACAATTTTACGCGGGCAACATTTGGTCCACGGGCCTGCAGTTTGACCACGCTGCTCTATATTATTAACACGTATCATATCTGTGTATTATATTTTGACATTTCACCACTTATTTTATGTCTTCACTATACCCGCTGGCGCAGAGTGAAGTTCTAAATCTAATATTTTCTCCTTAATCTGTAGATAGATAGCAGCCCGCGGATCATTATCCTACATTTGCAGCATAAATTTATAATTTTAACGTATCTGTCTGCCCTGTAACGTGAGAAATCACCGTCTTAATATTCTTCATATGATCTGCAATCCTGCAGAGTGGGACTCAAATTACAGATATCCCCCTCCCAAACTCTACAACTCGAGAACCATTGATCTGCATATGCCAAGTGACACATCAACTTCACAATCACTTCACTCTTTGCATCTTGTCATTCCTGTCTTCACTTATAAGTGAATCTTCAGTAATGAAGGATATATATAACATTTTATGATTCTCAGTATTAATGTGTGAGTTAACTGATTAGATGTCAGTATCTGTCTCGTTGAATGTCGCTTTGGCCATTCCTATTCTCGTCTTGATTTCTGTTTCACATCTGCCATTTTCTGTTACTATATGACCAAGATATGAGAAGCTCTTGACTTGTTCCAGGATTTTGACATTAATGCTATCTTTACTGTGGGCTGATCGTCTGTTTTGCTAATTATCATAGTTTTTGTTTTCTCAATATTAATGTCCAATCCATATTCATGACTTATACTGTTCACTTGCTTCACTAGTTCTTGTAAAACCTGTTCACTTGCTTCACTAGTTCTTGTAAAACCTGTTCACTTGCTTCACTAGTTCTTGTAAAACCTGTTCACTTGCTTCACTAGTTCTTGTAAAACCTGTTCACTTGCTTCACTAGTTCTTGTAAAACCTGTTCACTTTCAGCTAACAACACCGTATCATCTGCATCTAAGGTTGTTTTTCGACCTTCCACTGATGTTCAGTCATGGCATTTCCTGTATTTGTTTAAAAAAAATTTCGGTGTATAGATTAAAAAATCAAATACTGGACAGTTTGACATCGTGTCGTGGAAAGAAGTCAACAGCAGAAGTGATAAATTGTACTAGAGACAGGAAGTTGTGTAGAGACATGATCTCCTATGGCATCAGATATATGTGGTGAAGTGGGATGTTATAAATATTTATAGGGGACTTAGTGTACTGACTGAGATCAGCTGTGAAGGTATCTATATCTATTAAGAGTAGTGTATTATAGATAACCTTACTTGCTACCACATATCTCTATATCTCAGTCAGAATATTTCTGGAATAGTGTGATGCTACGTTATGTGTCTAGGGTATGAGTATGGTGAAGTGTAAGTCACAACAACAGACAGATAAACAATTTAATTTAATCCACTACTCTTAACAACACTGTGACACTCACATACATATAACACTCTACAAAGATATCTTAAAAGAGTCACTGATAAACTTTCGAATAACAATATGTATTCATTACTGGCATGAATGAATATGTGTCCTGATTCAACTACAAGGGAACCAGGAATCACAATCAATTTAAATTACAAGTTATGTACAGAATGTATTTAATATGAATATTGTAGTGACATATATTATTACAAATGTTCTATGTGTGTCAGTTGTGTAGTAGTAAAATGAGGTAATACTGGTTTTGTTTTGTTCAAGCTCTGTTGGTATTTGTCATCATGACTTCAATAGTTTGTCTTTAGGGACCAGTATTGGAGATGTTCACAGTTCCTGATTTTAAGACAAGTAAATTCCCCTCTTAATGTTAATTTTAAAAAGTCAGTTCAAGATGAGGGGA